>LPNX010112973.1:15619-29428 GCA_001517045.1 Pseudotsuga menziesii
ATGTAACAACAATTAGAGATTTTGAAAAATCTGAATTCCAATGTAAGCACCAACTATTACAATGAAACTTTCAAGAAGATATTTTAAAAACATAGAATGTGTGGCATTGTTGTATATAAATATATGCTAATCTAATTAAAAATAATAATAAAAAGAAATATTTACAAGCATTTATAAAAATAATGTTATAGACATTGGAAAAGAAAAGATATTTGATTATATAAAATTAAAACAATAATAAGAAAAATATGATTTTTTAGTGAAAATAAAAAATAAACTAAATGATATTAGGGAATATTTTTTGAAATTAACCCTTTAATCACATAAATAAACAACTAATTGAGTATATTAAATTTAATATCAAACAACTATATAATATATATAAAGAATTAATAAAAGATAAAATACATTTAATAAAAACATAATTAAAACATTTATGCATACAAAATGTATCTTTTGCCATATGTAATTTAAAACCTGAATAATTACAATAAAATAGAAATACTTTTATAAATATTTTATTAAATAATTTTAGTTATTATTATTATAAGTTAACTATATAATAAAATGTTGTGAATCAAAATATCAATAAAAACACAATTGTATTTATCAATTAAAACATTTATGCATTAAAAAATGTTATCTTTTGTAATATGTAATTAAAAATATGAATAATTAGAATTATTTTTTAAACAGAAATACTTTTATAAATACTTTTAGTTATTTTTATTTTTATTATACGTTTATAGTTTACGTATACTTCATAAAAAAAATGAAATTATGGTGAACGAATTATTTGTTTTAAAACGCTGATCAGGGATCTTCACAACAGGTGGCAGACTGCATGGACAACGGGAGAGAGCAAAAATCATCTACATAAAAATTTATTTGGCAAACTGCATGGATGACCAGCGATAGCAAAAATCATCTACATAAAAATTTATTTGGCAAACTGCATGGATGACCAGCGATAGCAAAAATCATCTACATAATAATTTATTTGTTCTAAAATGCGGATCAGGGATCTTCACACATGGACGACCGGTGATAGCAAGCGGAGTATGCCGTGGTCACTGCCTTTACCCATCACTGGTATATCAATCGAGAGGCTTGGTTGCCGAGCTGATATTTTCTTGCATTTTCAGTTGGATAGAATGCTGAGATTGGTGATCAATTTCCTTATAGGGTTGTAGCACGTATTCGGTAAGGTTTCTGACTCCACTATGTCTGTTTTCTTCTTGATGCGTTAAATTCCTGAAATTTGTTCCAACATTACCGCCATTTTTGTCTAGGCTATGGATCAGTGTTTGTTTTTGCTGAATCCTGCATCAATAGTCAACTCGCTTCTTTATAAAGCTTCGATGAAATTCTCACCATCCTTTCACTCATTCTTGTTTTTGTTGAATCATGGATCAATCTCATCAGGGTTAAACTTTTAATTATTATATTGGTAAAAACCATGGCTGAACGTTCAAATTCAGTCTTTGAATTATAAATAACATAATAATAAAATAAAGTTGTAATAAATTTAGTTCATGGCGATACTTCTCAAATTCGGTCCTTGAAATTATAAATATCATAATAAAAAAATAAAAAATAAAAACACTTGCCTAATTAATGAGGAGGTGGATTAATTGACCCATACTAAATGCCGATGTCATCATTTCCATGTGTCAAGTGAAAACCAGATACCAAACTCCAAGAATGACATCATTTCTGATTGGCCAATTAGAAGTTTACAAAATAGCAAATACAAATATTTTTATTAAAATTTAAAATATTTTTTTGCAAACTCTAAAGTTTAACTTTAGAAAACAGATTTTAATTTTTTGGTGGCGACAACTAATAGAAGGTCAAAGGTTCGGTTGACTAGCAACCGATTACTATATACCTGCGGCGGTAGGTATAATAAAATAAATTTATAATTTAAATTATAAAAATTAAAGATAATTTATCATTTATATTTAAAATTCATATTATAAAAATGAACTTAAGATATTAATTTAAGATTTTCGAATGCATGTGATTAGATATTTTGTACACCAATATTAATTGGTAGAAATATACATAATTTAAAATAATAAACCTCCACTCCAATGAAGTAAAATCATTTTTAAAATCTAAAATAAAATATAATATATTTCCACTTTTATGAAAATAAAATAAAATTGATAGCCTATGACCATGATGATGATCATGATGATGAAGATGATGATGATCATACAGATACAGACGATGACGATAATGATGACATTCTCGATAGATACAAATGATTATGATGATGATGACGATGACGATGACGATGACGATGACGATGACGATGAAGATGACGATGACGATGATGATGATGATGATGATGATGATGAAGATGTTGATGATGAGGATGAGGATGAGGATGAGGATGATGACGATGGTGATGATGATGATGATGATGATGATGATGATGATGATGATGATGACGACAATGATGTTGATGATGATGTTGATGATGTTATCGTTGATGATGATGATGACAACGATGGTGATGATGATGGTGACAACGATGATCGATGATCATGGTGATGTTGACGATGATCACGATTGTGACGATGTCAACGATGATGATCATGATGAAGATGAAGATGATGATGAAGTCGGTGATGGTGACGATGAAGATGATGATGATTATGATGAAGATGAAAATGAAAATGATGATCATGATGAAGATGAAGATGATGATGAAGTTGGCGATCATGAAGATGAAGATGATGATGAATATGAAGATGAAGATGATGATGATGTCGTCGACGACGACGACGATGACGAAGATGATGATGATGATGATGATGATGATGATGATGATGACGACGACGATGATGATGATGTTGGTGATGATGATGACAATGAATATGATAATTATGAAGATGATGATGATGATGATGATGATGATGATGATGATGATGATGATGATGGCGATGATGAAGATGTGATGGTCATGGTGATGTTGATGATCATCATCATCATTGATGATCATGTTGATGTTGATGATGATCATGATGAAGATGAAGATGATGATCATGATGAATTCGGCGATGATGACGATGATGAAGATGATGATCATGATGATGTAATTTCTACTTCTTTAGTGAATAGTAATATAAAATATCCCATTTTTTTCTAGAAAATAAAAAAGATAAGAACGCAAGCTTGTAGGATGCCTATGTGGCTTCCTATAAGCCTATAGGATATGATGTCATCCTACACAGGCTGCCAAAAATTAAATTTAAGAAAATATTAAATAAGCATACTTTTTTTTCTAAATTTCATTTTTAGTAGCCTGTGTAGGTTTCCATCAGCCTATAGGCATATAGGAAGCCTACATGTCTATAGTTTATGATGGGAAGCCTACATGTCTATAGGTTATGATGGTATCCTACAAAATCCTAGCGAGGCTTGTGGATGTTTCTCTCTCATCCTACTTTCCACTAAATACTTACAGGTAATTCCATAGTCACGTGTCCAACATATTCATATGAACTATGATTCATATCTTTGTGCTTACAACCAAGTTCCAATTCAATGTATGTGGGATGGAATCAATGAGTTGCACATATATTACATGGTTACATGACTAGGAAAAACAACCCATTGCATAAATATAGAAGAATGAAATTAATCAACTTGCATTCAACAAATTTCACGTTTATTTATATGACCTTTCAATTTAGTCCCTTCAAGTACTAGCACCCAAGCATTCCAATTTCATATGGATTTTCTTCAAAGCTCTATTTAAAATTTGGGTCACTACTCTTTATCTAGAATTAATGCTCCACTTTCAGATTGCTTGGCACTATTGATTAAGAGAAAACAAATATTGATTTTCCTCCTATGGATGTACAGTGTCAACTAGGCATATTTTGATTTCTTACAGTGGGAGAAATCATACATAATCCATCATTTGAGATTAATTCACATTAATTAACATTGTTTTCTAATAAATCCCACCGACTAGCTAATTACCAATGACACTAGGGAATATGAGGTGTGTAAGTAGTCAATTTGGGGGTAAATAAGGGTGAGGAGTGTGATTTTGAACTCAGACTTAATGTCCAAGAAAAGTCATATTATCTTGCACTCCATTATGCATATGGAAAAAATAAATTTAGAGATATTATAATCATCGTCAATAGAACCATATCCAATTAATACATGCAATGTATCATTTGTGATGTTTTCCATGGGATTTAGTTGTTTGACAAAATAAGTGAACTTATTGTTAGATCTCTATGTGAAGGAATATTAGCCATAAAATTGTGTGATAGCAAACAGAGAAGAACATCATTGATATGTAATGGATTTAAAGGGTGAAGAGTTGGTAATAATGGGGTCTCGTGGATATTTACTTGATTGAATATGGTGCAATGAGGTCACTAGGATTTGAGTTAGAATTTTATTTCTAGAGGGTCAACCCTTGAATGTACTAGGGAAATCCCACAAGCAACTTCTACATGATGCGTCTTCTTCTTCTTAGTTGTTGTAAGGTGTCCTTTATTTTTTTCAATGTTCCACAATTCAAATTCTCACACCTTATATATTCCCTTTCCTTAGACTAGATAGAGAGTGAAGAATGCAAAAAGAATGCAAAAGGAAAGGGAAGGGACATAGTTGATGTTCCAAATTCACTTTAACATAGGTAAAGGGATTCCTTATACCAATTCTAGTTGGTATTTATATCTCCAAAAGGATGAAACTAGATTTGGAAGTGCAGTTTTAGGGATTGCAAATGTCAACATGTATGTTTTGCAAGTCAACAATGAAAACACACAAACTCTTGATTTATGATTTTTGTCCCTAGTAGGGTCGCCATATTTGTTGACTAGATTTTATGTTCTATAGGATGAAATTGAGATTCAAGACAATGCCTGGAAGGAAAAACAATAAACCAAAAACAATATATGGCATGCATAGGAAAATATTGGCAACATAGATAAATGTATTTTCTCTGAAGTAGTTATGTACAACATGCTACATGATTAAGGAAATGAAAAAGAAGAGGTCTTAAATCCTAAAGTTTCATTATCTCCTTGGATAAAGCAAGATAGGGAGGAAAGTGAAACTACATCATCCTTAGACATATAAAGAAAAGAGTTTCACAAAGAGAGATTAAAGTCTAGAAAAATGTAAGTGAGAAGAGAGAGAGAGAGGAATGAGTGAAGAATTATGCTCACCAAAATTAGCAACATTATGACAAATATCTAACCCCATTATTTGTTATATTTTTATCTATTTCAACAATATGATCTTAGGATCTTTACTGAGAGAATAACAAGCACATCAATCAATCACAAGAGACAATGAACACAAATATTTTCCTTAGGGAAATCATAAAGGAGAAAATCTCGCAACTTCCTTAGAGATAGAATGAGCACCAAAAGTAAAACCCAAAGATACAAAGATGATCTCCCGACAGCAATTGTCTCTCTCTCTCTTGTCCCAACTTCTTCTCTCTCTCAGTTATGAGCTACAACTGAGTGTGAGTGACTGTGTGATAAATAGAGAGGATCACTCTCTATTTATACTTGTTTTCGACTTGACATTAACTCACCAGGGCCGACTTCTCTAGGAGATTCTAATAACCCTAGTGCCCCACAACTGTGGGGACTTTAACCCTTGATCAATAAGGAGGGTTACCCTCTATGACTTTACATGACTTGTTTACATTAATGATTCTCCCGATAGGAACATCGGGGTGTGACATGACTCAATTACATTACTGATACTTTCCTATAGGAACATCGGGGTACAATACATAAGATATACAAGTGAATACACTCCAAAGTTACAAATACATCAACACTCCCTCTTAATTATGAAGGTACACAATTTATCAGCACAAGCCTTCTTCTCTAGATCATTATCAAGTATGGATCATTACTATATATACATTAATTTTGGATCATCACTGGATCTTCATCAAGTATGGATCATCACTGGATATTCATTAAGTCTGGATCATCACTAGATCTTCATCAAGTCTGGATCATCACTGGATCTTCATCAAGTCTGGATCATCACTAGATATTCATCAAGTCTGGATCATCATTGGATCATCACGATCAGATGGTGCTATCTCTCAATTCTACTTGTCACAGGAAGTTCTATAGAGTAGCCATTTTTCATGCTGGTTGTAGGCCTAGCCTCCATGTAGGTCTTCATCTTCTTTAGCACTTATATCCGACCCAGTCAGAAAGGCCCACCCAGTACTTACATCTGACCATAGGAGGAACACATCCACCACCATGTCAGAAATTCATGCCCAGCACTCACATCTAACCATGGGAGGAACACATCCACCACCATGTCAAAAAGGCCCAGCACTTACATCTGACCATGTGAGGAACACATCCAAGAACCATGTCAGAAAGGCCTGACACTTAAATTCACCAGCATGATAGGACACACCTACTATCATCTGTGAAAAGGCCCAGCACTTACAACCATCAACATGATAGGACACACCTACTATCATCTGTGGAAGGGCCCGGCACTTACAACGATTAGCATGATAGGGCACAACTACTACCATCCATGGAAGGGACCAACACTTACAACCAGTGACATGGTAGGACACAAATACTACCATCCATGGAAGGGCCCTACACTTACAACTGATCATGTGGGAGCCAATCCCACAGTCATATCCGAATGGCTTTGCACTTATATATCATCATGTGGGAGCCAATCCCACAGTCATATCAGAATGGATCTGCACTTATTTATGATCATGTGGGAGCCAATCCCATAGTCATATCAGAATGCATCTGCACTTATATCTGATCATGTGGGAGCCAATCCCAGAGTCATATCATAATGGCTCTGTAATTATATTTGATCATGTGGGAGCCAATCCCACAGTCATATCAGAAAGGCTCTGCACTTATATCTGACCATGGAAGGAACCAATCCTATTACCATGTCAGAAGGGATCACAGACTCATCACTTCCCCTTGGAAGGAACCTCGATCTGTAGAACAACAAGCTTCTCCCTGAAGTACTCAAGCTTCAGTCTAGCTAATGGTTTGGTTAACACATAAGCTATCTATTCGTCCTTCACAACATACAGGAGCTTCACTGCTCCTCTCTACACCATATCCCTAATATAGTGATATTTGATCTCGATATGCTTCGACTTGTCATGGAACACTGGGTTCTCTAACAAATTCACACAATTTTGGTTGTCGCAATATATACAAGTAGCATCCAACTGGAGATCAAATAAATCAGATAGTAGGTTCCTCAGCCACACTCCCTTACAACTGGCCGAACAAGCTGCAACATTCTATGCTTTGGTTGTAATCAGTGCCACGCAGGATTGCTTCCTGCTAAACCAAGAGATCACACCGGATCCCATACTGAAGCAGCATCCTGAAGTGCTCTTCCTATCAATGGCACTACCTGCCCAATCTGAATCAACATAACCTTCCAGGTTAATCTTTTGATTTTCCTCATACTTGAGCCCATAATCAATTGTACCCTTTAGGCACCTCAGAATATGCTTTGCAGCAATCAAGTGAACATGTCTAGGATTTGTCAGGAACTGGTTCAATTTGTTCACAGCAAAGCAAATATCTGGTCTTGTATTCATCAAGTACATCAAGGACCCAATCATCTAACGATACATAGTAGCATCAACCATCTCTGATGAAGCATCACTCAATAGCTTCAGGTTCGATGCGATAGGTGTGGTCATGGCCTTGCAGTCCATCATCCCGAACCTCTTAAGGATCTCTATTGCATACTTCCCTTGTCCTAGGGAGATTCCATCCACATTATTCCACACCTCCATTCCTAGAAAGTAGTGCATCATACCCAAGTCCTTCATATCGAACTCGGTAGCAAGCTTCCTCTTCATGTCATCAATCAACCCATTCACACCTATTACAAATAGGTCATCTACATACAATAGGCGTATCACTCGGTTTCCTTCTTCAACCTTGTAGTAAAGGTTGGAATCTGCTTTACTCTTATTAAATCCCAAACTAGATAGGAAGCTATCAATTCTACCGTACCATGTCCTGGGTTCTTGTTTCAAACAATATAGGGATTTCTTTAATTTACACACATGAGTCTCCCTTTCATGTGTCTCAAAACCAAGTGCCTGCTCCACATACACTTCCTCTTCCACTACACCATTCAAGAAAGCAGTCTTGACATCCATCTAGCGTATCTTCATTTCATTATTGTAGCCAGAGCAAGTACTGATCTGATGGAAGTGTATCTAGCTACACGTGCAAAAGTTTCTTCATAATCTATTTCTTCTTTCTCGGAGAAGCCACAAGCCACAAATATTGCTTTATATTTCTCTATGCTACCATCTGCAGCATGCTTGGTCTTGTAGATCCATTTGGAATTCACAATAGACTTCCCCTCTAGTCTAGGGACAACATCCCAGACATCATTATTCATGATCGGCTGGTACTCCTCGATCATAGCATCCTTCCATTCTTTCTTCTCTACTGCTTCTTCATAGTTGGAAGGTTCTTTCTCAATGATGTCACATAATAGGGCTACATATCTGGAGCAGGACCTAGTTCTCTTCCTTTCTCTGACTTTTCTGCACCTTGGACATTAAGTCGAGACCTAGGAGCCCCATGTCTTTCTGCACCTTGGATAGCCTCTTGTACCCATGCAGGTCTCCTCTTATGAGGATTCTTCTCCTGAGGTGGATCTACAGGTTCCTAAGGTTCTTCCATTTCTCGATCGTCTTCTGGATTTGCTTCGTTTATTGTTGTATTAGGGATTCTAGGTACTTTTGTTTCTTCAAAGTCTTCAACTGGTCTCTTTCTGGATTTGTTGTAGGATGAATCTTCATCAAATGTTACATCTCCTCTAATGTCGATCTTCTTGAATCCTGGGAAGTATATTCTTTAAGCCGCTCGAGCTTTCACTATATCCCACAAATATACCCTTCTTTCCAAAAGGATATAACTTTGTCCTCTTTTCTTTTGGAATGTGAATGTATACTAGACAGCCGAATATTCTGAGATGGTCGACGTCTAGTTTCTTTTTGGAGAAGACTTATTCAGGTGTTTTTTTCTCGAGTACTCTATGTGGAGTACGGTTCTATACATACATAGCTGTCCTGGCAACTTCTGCCCATAGATGCATGGGAAGATCTTGATCATGAAGCATTGCCCTTGCGGCTTCCATGATCGTTCTATTCTTCCTTTTGGCAACCCCATTCTATTGTTGATTATATGGAGTGGTCAACTCCCTCTTGATCCCTGAATCTCTACATAATTCTTTGAGTTCATTTGATGTGAATTCTCCGTCGTTATCTAATCGAAAGGTCTTGATATTCTTTTATGCGTGGTTCTCGATCAAGGATTTGAATTCTTTGAACTTGTTGAATACTTCATCTTTGTTCTTCAAGAAGTATATCCGTGTATTTTTAGAAAAATCATCAATAAAAGAAACATAGTATACATACCCGCTCAATGAGATGGATGACATTGTCCAGCATACATCGGAGTGAATGATTTCCAAGATTCCTTTTTCCTTGCTCTCGCTACTTGGAAATGTATTCTTTGTGTTCTTTCCTTTCGCACATCCTTTGCAGACATCGTCATTTTTTGTTTATATTTCTAGAAGACCTTCAACATCTTTTCTTGTAAGTGGTAGCGCCCTATAGTGCACATGTGCAAGCCTTCTATGCCAAATTTCATTTGGCTCTACTGAGTCATGAACCAAAGCTTGTTCTGGTTGGCCCTTCAATTTGTATAATCCTCCCTCTTGATCTCCAATTACTATTGCATCATCAATAGTCTTTCCTTTTGGCCAAATGAGGACTTGGCCATCTACAAATGCAACCCTCATGCCTTTTGCATCCAATGCTGATATGGAGAGAAGATTCTTCTTTAGTCCTAGTACAAACAAGACATATTTCATTTTCATAGACTTTCGAGAGTCTAGCTTGTAGGAGGATTCACCACTACCTTTTATAGGATATTGGTAGTCATCCCCAAATTTTACCTTATGGGGTGAATTATGTTCGAATAGTTTCACAAAAGATTCCTTGAATCACGTCATGTGCTTGGAAGCCCCACTGTCAATAAGCCAGTCTTTGCTTCCATGTGTGACATTTCCCATGACGACAGAGATCATAACATATTCTTCATCACTCGAAGAGTCTTCACTTTCTTGTTTGACTCTTTTCTTGGGAGGATCATCATACTCTGTAGCGTGAGCATGATGTCTTCTTTTGTGGTTCTTCTTCTTTTTAGAACCATTCTTATTCATAGAACAATTTCTAGCGAAGTGTCATCTTTCACCACATGTATAGCATCTGAGTTTGGATAGATCCTTGTTTGATCTTACAAATTTATCTTTCTAGTGAGAATGCTTACCTTGGTGATGATGATTTTCCCTTCTACTTTTCTTGGAGTGTACTATGAGAGATTGATCTTCATTTCCCATCTTTTCTTCTCGAGTTGCTATTCGAGCTTCTTCTTGTGAGCATTCTTCCCACAGCCTACTAAACTTGACTATCTTCTTTCTTGCACAAATTCCTTGAATGAAAGATTCCCGTGATCTAGGGAGTCCATTCAAGGTAGTCATCACAATTTCTACATTCTCCACTTCTTCATCCACTACTTCAAATTGTTCTTTGATCTGGTATACCCTTGTAAAGTATGACTGTATGGTCTCCTCGTTCTGGATCTTTACATTCTTCAATTGGTTCCTCAAAGTCATCTTTTAATTAATGTTCTTCCCTTCAAATAGCTTAGTCAAGGCATCAAACATTTCTTTAGGTGTCTTTAGGGAGGACACATGTGGTATGAGGTGATCCTTGATTGAATCGGAAATAATCCTCTTAGCCATGACCAATTTCCTTTTGTGTAAGGCCTTAGCTGCATCTCCCTTTAGAACTGGAACCTCTGCAGTGATGTAAGAGTCCAAGTCATTTTCTTCCAGGACCAGGGAGATCCTATACTTCCAGGATTGAAATTTATCAGCTCCATCAAGCTTGGTGTGATGAGACATCTAAACTGAGAACCTCAAATGGAAATACAAAGGATTTAGATCTTACCAGTTAGAGAAGCTAAAAACTGGATCTGGAGTTGATCTTCTGCAGTGTTGGTTCTCTGGTTCTAGGAAAGATTAGGGTTTGGATTTCCCAGAGTTCTACCCAACCAAAAACCTTGATTCTTATCTCTAAACTTTGATTTTGAGAAGGAGAGCAATCCTATCACGGGCTCACTCAAAAATTCCTCTTCAGTGAAAAGCCCTAATTTCCCGATGTAGTGGTAGGTCAAAAATTGAAAATGCTCAAAATCCAATTCTGCTTCGACAAAAAGATGCGCCCTTCAATGGAGGTTCAGCCTGGCCTACTTTTGCTGATGTATTGTGGAGAAATAAGAATACCTAGCTTCTGCAGCTGCACAGTGTCTTCTTCTCAGGTTAGCTCTGATACCATGTTATATTTTTATCATTTATACAGTGTTATCTTAGGATCTTTAACTGAGAGAATAACAAGCACAAAAAAAAAACATAAGAGACAATAGACACAAATATTTTCCTCGGGGAAACCATAAAGGAGAAAACCCCGTAGCTTCCTCAGAGATAGAATCAACACCAAAAGTAAAACCCAAAAATAGTAAGATGATCTCCTGACAACAGTAGTCTCTCTCTCTCTTGTCCCAACTTCTTCTTTCTCTCTCATTTATGCGCTACAACTGAGTGTGAGTGAATGTATGACAAATATAGAGGCTCACTCTCTATTTATACCAATTCTCGACTTGACAATAACTCACTAGGGATGAATTCTCTAGGAGAGTCTAATAACCCTAGGGCCCCACAACTGCGGGGACTTTAACCCTTGAACAATAAGGAGGGTTACCCTCTATGACTTTACATGACTTGTTTACATTATTGAATCTCCCGATAGGAACATCGGGGCATGACATGACTCAATTACATTACAGATACTTCCCAGAATAAAACTTCGAGGAACAACACATAAAATATACAAGTGAATACATTCCGAAGTTATAAATACATCAACACAACTGCGGGAAATTTAACCCTTGATCAATAAGGAGGGTTACCCTCTATGACTTTACATGACTTGTTTAGATTAATGATTCTCCCAATAGGAACATCGGGGTATGACATGACTCAATTACATTACTAATACTTTTCGATAGGAACATCGAGGTACAATACATAAGATATACAAGTGAATACATTCTGAAGTTACAAATACATCAGCATTGTTTTATCAAACTCCTCCTTTATATATTGAAAGTCATTGGTATTTATCTTCTTCCATTAAAGTTGAATTAATTGGATTCAATGACACGATGCTTGCTTTCCACAAAATGTGAGTCGACTCCATGCCTTTGTATCTATTGTGAAGTAATTTGATAGGACACTTCATTAAATGCATTTGATTCCCATGAGACAAACATTTGTAACACTCCATGGGAGTAACTTACATATGTTCTACTCAACAATCACCACTTTCTCACCTACTTGAGAATTCCCTTCCCCTTGTGGACAACTCTAGTCATCTTCCTTGATATCTACATCTATAGTTGGTCCTCTTAGCATCTTGATTTTATACCTTTAGGAGGAATTCATGACTATATTTAAAGGATAATATCATAGTTGGGATGACTACTAGTGGATATAGGCTCCTACATCTAGGTTGATTGGGTTTTCTCCATCTAATTTTTAGGCCATCTCATGGACTTCTCATTTCTTGGTCCTAACTTTGTAATTGGGTTTTTGTTGTCACTTGCATTGGTCCTTTTATAGCTTTGTAGGGTTCATAATTTTTCTAGTTCCTTTATTATGCTTTTATCATATTATAATATTTCTTTTCCTACCAAATGAGTTACATTTATCATGGTTTTTATTCATGTTCCCATCTAGAATCATAATTATTTGACTTTTATCATTGGATTATGCAACTCATAGGGAACCTACCTAATATTCCTCTAGAAAATATTCCTAGTAGGGTGTTATCCACCCACAATAGCGACATCAAACATTGATATACATCCTATGAACCTAGTATATGAGTGACCTTGATCAATAATAAAATTCAAACAAATGTAATGACCTCACACACTACCATTAATCCTTTGGAATTGTACACTTCAACATGCACCACCAAGAACTTCATATCATCTTTGACAAAGAGCTCCTTGACAAATGAGGCATGTTACTACCTAGATGCATGAGGTATCAATCACAAACTTCCATTGAGTTTCATCCACTCTTTGTTCCCAGTAATCCACTCATCCTACACCCAATTTAACCACCACAACCTTGTGTGGCACATATCAAACACCAAACAACACCACCTCCATGTCGATGAAAACCCCAAGATCCACAGTGGAAGCCTATAGTCATATAGAATATATTAGCATCTTACACAGGCCTAGGGAGGCTTGTGGAGGCTTCCATCATACCCTACAAGAGTGTAGTATTCCTACAAACCTGTAGACTGTGATGGCATCCTACACATGCCTGGGGAGGCTTGTGGAGGATTCCATCACACCCTCCAGGCTTGTAGGTTTCGCGGTGGATGCCTACAAGCCTGTAGGTTGTGATGGAATCCTCCATATGCCTACCTAGGACTATGTAGGATTCCATCATAGCCTACAGGAATTATACTACTCGTGGGCATGCATGAGACTCGAGATTGGACTTGAAGACACTATCTTTTTATTTTAATTATGTTTTGAGTTACTATTTGAACTTGGTAATATTTGGAAATTTGTTCAAGGAATCATATTTTAATTCATTATTTTGTGTACAAAT
>LPNX010112976.1:17325-31845 GCA_001517045.1 Pseudotsuga menziesii
GTACTATTATTGTTTAGATGTGGCTTTCTCTGGGAGTAATAATCCCGATTCATTGTACTAGTTGTTTCTATGACAACAAAATGTAGTTGGGTTCTGTACAAGCCTAAACAATATAATGTTGTATTTGCTTTGGTGTTTTACACCTCTTTTTGTGGGGGCTTGATCTTGTGTTCAAAATCCTAATTTGAAGGCCATTATGACTATTATTTTTTCAGTTGTGTCTGAGAGTTTACATTCTCTACTTATGTAAAAACTAGGTAGCAGAATGCTGGGTACTGGGATCTATCATTTTTAGCTAGGATGTCTTTTGGTCAGGACTGGGTTTCATTAATTATAAAGTTGAGCTGTGGTTTTTAGTTTCACATGATTTTGTGAAGAATGGGTTTCATTAATTTCTAAAGAAACCACTTGTTCAAGTATGTATGAGAGTAAGCACCAGAGTGATATTTGGATATATTGTTTTTGGTTTGAACTTTTGATATGTTTTGGTGAGGAATCTATTTCAATAATTTGTAGTAGTTTTGACAGACTGAAGGTTTCATGCTTAATAATAGGATAAAATACCATGTAGGAGGATACTTTATTATGATGTTATTTTCTTTAGTTTGGTTGTTTGTGCTATGGTGAGGAGTGGTTCATTAATTTATAGAAAGTGCTTGCTTAAGTGTATGAATTCCTTAGAACCAAAGTGTTGTATTTTGAGATTGTCATCTTTTGATGTTCAAGACTTTTACAATGCATTATGACAGCTGCAAGAAGTGCACATTTTTGGGATTTTTTTGGTTATTCAGCTTACAATTCTTTTCTATGGGTTACGATGGATGTATTTTATATGCATTTTTGCAGAGGCCTTTGTTTTTTTGTCTTTGTTCTCTTTCAAACTCTGGTGGATGAAAGAGAGGATGGGTTCATATGGGAAAGATGTCCCATTTGAGACTCAGTTTTTGCTAGTCGAGGGTAGCGAAGGTTCACCTTTGGGTACTGGTGTAGGTGATGGCATTAGAGAGCCAACAATTTATATTGTTTTCTTGCAACTATTGGAAGGATCTTTCAGAGCATTTTTTCAAGGAAATGAAAACAATGAGCTCGAAATCTCTTTGGAAAGCGGTAAGAATTGTAGAGATTATGAATGGTATAAATTTCTTATATCTAATACATGTAAGACTTAACATAACTCTAACTATAAATTCTCAAGAGAAAATTAGTCTTTTTTATTTTCTCTTGAATTTACTTCATATTTGGCATTCCAGGAGATCCTGCTGTTGAAACAACTCAATGATTTTATTCAGTTTTTCTTGGGGCTAGAACTGATCCATATGAAGCGATTACTAGTGCAGTAAAGTGAGAACCCTTGCTATGTTTCAAATTTTGTATTTTATTTCCTTCCTTTTGGAACTTCTCATATTTCAGCATCAATACTATATGAATAACATCAATTGTTGCTAGCACAGGGCTGTGGAGAGGCATTCTAAAACCTTTGTTCATCATGAGAGAAAGGCGAGTAATTTCTCATGGAATTGAACCTTGGTTTTTTCCAAGGATGTCTGAATGTGTTTTGTGTGCTAAAACATTTAGCTCACATTGAATCTTAATTGAGAATAAAAAGTATCTGTGTATTGTTTTACTAAGTCATTATAAGTATTTGTTTGTTCACTATTAGCTTAGAGTTTGGATATTTGTCTTGCAGTTACGTGACATACTCAACTGGTTCGGGTGGTGTACAAGGGATGCATTTTCCATATATTTCTCAGCTGAGGGAGAATGTTTTTCCAGGCCACTTGTATGTTCTATAAATTTATATTAACTTGTGTAGATATATAGTTACACAGCGACATTATCCTGAAGGTCCAGTTTAAAATGATTATGGTTTTTTTATTTCTTTAACAGTCTAGAGAAAGGGGGAACCCCTTCAAAGTTTGCGCTTATCGATTATGGTCATAAATCTATTAAAATGGACCCTAATGCAAAGCCTCCTCAAGTTGGCTATTCAGCAAAGTAGGTTTGATCTCCTTTTTTGTTTGAACTATGACATTTGGAGACAAGAATTCATCTCTATTTGTTGTTCGAAGATAATTTCCTTTCAATTCTTGGCTTTCTAATGGAACTCTAATCATTCTATGGGCTCATAAATCAATTTTGCAAATCAGCTGACACATATAAAAGAAAATTGCAAGTTTCAGAAAGATTGGTGAGAGACAAGAGGATTCTGCTTTGGGCCTGAGACACATTTTTACAGATGCAAAAGAGAGCCACAATTTAAAGTAAGCTTCTTTAGCTATCCATTAGGAATTAGTCAATTAATACTCCTTATTTATCTATATTCTTTAAACCATGCATTATAGCTCTTGCCTCATGAACGCATAAGTTACATTCTTTGTATAGTGAATAGACGATATATTCAAAATTTTCTTTTAATACTCATACTACTTCCCCCCATAGTTGATTTGGAATGCTACTATGTTCTAAATTTATATTACATTTGTATGATTCTAGGTGCATTTATGTTTGGCATGCTATCACTGGTTCCTGGGGGTGAGTTAAGCCTTTAAAAGAGCTAGGCAGAAGCCATAATCACATTGATACTTATAAATAGTTACAGTGGCGACAATTACTTCACCCTAACTCTAACAGTACCTAGCTTGTAGAGGGTTAAATTAATCTTCAAAAAATACTATAATGGCATAACCAAGTTAGTCTCCACCTGTGCAACTACCACTGTGATGGAGGTATGTCACCCTAGCCATGCAGCAAAGGGAAAGACAAAAATATTTCATGGATGTACCCTATAAATAAGTGGGATAATCAAATCAAAAGTGAAACATAAACTGTGGGGTCACTGGGTTTTAGTTGTTAGGATACTATATTCTTATAGTATATATCATTGTAGGGAAATATAAATCTCTCCATGTCATGTTGGTTCAACTCCATGCTATCATGTCAATTGCAATGGGTGTAGCCCTCACAACATACCATTTAAAGGGTACTAATATTGTCCCAAGCAATTGTGTTGTACTAAAGGAAAAACAGACTCACATTGTACATGCTTATTTGTTGCTTAATACATACTGAGTTGCCATGGTTTATGTGTCCAAGAAACTTTATACAAAACAATTTTACTTGTGTCCATCATTTGGATGTTTCACAAAATTTTATCCTTTGAATTACCCATCCATAGGAAAATTGGAATTACAACAAACCAGTGTAATCTTTCCTCCCAGGCTCCCACCTGTTGTCATCTTTACCTCCTTTCACAACTGGATTTTACTAGTACTTTGTAAAGTAAGTGAACATTCCTCCTTTGACAGGGACACCATAAAATCATGGGTATGAAGGGCCTTTGACAAAACTACAATCCATACTATAGAGCTACCTTGCTGCTTAGGGCTAGAACTGTTGGTTCTAGTGCCCAGGAATTGTTGCTTCTGGTGAAGCTACTATATTTTATCTAAGCTTCAAGCGAAATTGTAGAACATAGTAGAAATTGAAATTGCATTTCCTTTCTCATATCAGAAAGAAAAAATAAAGGAAGAATGTGTTACAAATCATCATTTAAAGATATAGCTCGATAAAGAAAATAAGTATTGAAGCAAACTAAGTCTAATAAGGATTTAGACCAAACAGAGATTCAGACAAGTACCAAATAGATTTCCTGTAAAAAGGTGTTAGCCTGCAAAACTACAAACCAAAACTTCACATGAGAATATTATCTTAAGTTTCTCAAAAGGCAAAATAAATAGTACATGAAAGGTTGAAAACAGTTAAGGATATAATCAACATCAAAACTGGAAGAAAGATTAATACTTCATAGATTTCACAACTGAAAAATAAAACAGTGTTGAATAAATTGCTATGAGTTTGTTGGGTAGAAAATAGAATTTAGTAAGCATGAATGAAATTACCACCCCAAATAATGTGTAAGAAACATCTAGGAAACAATAAAAAAGGATTTCAAGCAATTACTATAGTTTAAATGTTATAGTGCAAGATGAAAACACAAATAATGATTCAGATAATGATTCTACTCAATTTCCCGAGTCTCCTTTATGGGGTGAGGTAAGAAGCATGGAAAGGTTTACTTACTCTCCATCATTTAAGATTTCATATACTTGAAAAATTATAGTCGTCACACTGCATAATAGCATTTTTTGTTTTTTCGATCCCACAGTTTTTGAACAATCCTTCAAAACCCATTATTTTGGCTCTTGCTCGACGTGATCCCAAGAAGAACATGGCCACTCTAGTCAAGAATTTTGGTGAATGTGCCAAGTTGAGGAAGCTGGGAAACTTGGTATTTCTTCTTTTAATTTCTAAATTTAGCTTTTTCTTTAGAGGTATGTTTTTCCCTTCTCATGTATAACTTATAGTTTAGTTATCCATTTGAAAATTGTAGATGTTGATTATGGGTAATCTAGACGATATTGATCAACTTCCTGCAGAAAGTGCCACTGTACTGACCAGTGTCCTAAAGCTTATTGATAACTATGATTTCTTTAGAGATGTGGCATATCCCAAACATCACAAGCAATCAAAAGTTGCTGATATATATATGATTGCTGCAAAAACCATGGTTTATAAAACTTCCTATCAAATTATAAAAGAAATTATCCATTATTGCTCTTCTCATTGACAGAAAATTTGATCTTTAAGATGAAATGATTTTTAAGATTTTAAGATTTTAAGATTTTTAGGATTCAAAATATCAAGGTCTCTGACCTAACATTTTGATCCAAAAGCATTTATGGTTTTGTAAAAAGAATAAAGCATGTCATTCTCCCACTTTGTTTAAATGCAGGAAGCTACACATGGATTGCCTATGCTTATGACAGAATGGAGGACATGTAGACGTTAAATTGGTATATTGAAAATTCTACCTTCAAAACTAAAAGTCTGATTGGATCTAACGTCATCAATCGCTCTCTGATTTTTTCTTACAAATTGGTTGATTCTTGTGCAGACGTTGAAGAATGGTTTGCTGGTAGATCCACATAATGACAAGGAAATTGCAGCTGCTTTGTATAGACTAGTAGCTGATAAGAACCTCTAGGATGAATGCAGGCAAAATGGTCTGAAGAACATTCATCTCTATTCTTGGCCACAACATTGTAAAATATATATTTTCAAGGATTTCCCAATGCAGAATGAGACACCCACAATCGCAGAGTGAAAATGAATTCAATGAAAATATGGATCCTGAATCAGACATTGGTTCATTCAAGGATGACCCAGATACATCCCTTAGACTCTCATTATATGCATATAAACCTTTTTTCTCAAATTCACTTAATAACACTATTGAACTTGATAAGCTTCTTCAAAATGAAGATAACGAGGAGGGTATTTTTTATCGCATTAGGATGATCATAGAGAAGACTAAGAACAATTAATCTAAACTGCAAGAAGCAAATGATACAGGAAAAAAAAAATATCGATCGAAATAATAGCTTTGATTCTATGGGAAAACTACCTCTCAAAAGAAGAAAGCGTCTATTTGATATTGCAATGGATTACTATGATGTTAGTGGAGAACCCCTTGTTAGTAAACTAGATATTATTATCCAAGACATTATGAATGCAGTTCTCTCTACTGGAAAATTCCCATCTCTTGGATTCATCTTATCAACTGCATTGACAGTTCCAAAAACCCTTTATGTGATTCAGTATATTGGAGTAAAATTGTCTGCATTTGATGCTCTAATTTGCAGTAGTGGGAGCCAACTTCTATATATAGCTGGCGATAGTCTAGATTCACCCATATAACCAGATCTAGATTATGATTCTCATATCAATTATTGCTGGTGTACAGAGGGGCTGAGAAAAAATTATGAGAAAACTTAGAGGTCCATAGAATTCTCGATTCCTAGTGGAGGATGCCGAAGCATCTAACCCCCATTGCTTGGCCTATATAGTCAATAATATATGCACTGTAAGTTTCAATTCTAGATGTCATTTTTAGTAACTGGTATATGTTCTATGTCACTATAGGAGTGGTATTCACACTAGTACAAGTGATCAATTTTTCCATGGAAAAATGTGGCAATATCCACAGAAAAGCATGGATATTGCCACGTCTAAGTGTTTTTTTTCCGTGGAAACAATTTCGTCGCAATAGAGATGACCCCTAATCTGCATTGAAAGAGCAAAAATGTTCTATATTTCGTTAGATGTCTAAGCCGTCGCTATATCCACGCCTCGCCGTCTCTGTATCCATGCCTGGCCGTCGCTGTATCCACGCTCTGTATAAGGTTTTCTTTTTACATGCAAACCCAGGAATAAGACATCGCTATAGCCATGCCTTGCCATCTCTGTATCCATGCCTTGATGTCTCTGTATCCATTCCTGGCCATCGCTGTATCCACGCTTTGTATATGTTTTTTTTTTTTTTTAAATGCAAACCCCAGGAATAGCGACTGGGATGCTATACCTGCGACGGGAAGACCATGAGTGAGCTGATTTGCTTATTGCTATGAGTGAGATGGTGCACATGAAGTGTTATCGGTGAGGGTGCATCAATGTTCAATGTTCCAATAGCAAGGGAGCATGCATGCATGCACCAGCCATAAATAGATGTGTTATTTTTGTCTTTAGTTCAGTTCTAAAATTAGATATTCTATGTAGTTCTAAATTAGATCACATGTATATTATATTGAGATAGCCACAGTTCACTAGGGAAGGAGGGAGTGTGTATGAGGATTGTTCTTTCCAGGAATGGCATTCTTAGCAAAGAGATGTGGGCTCCTATTTCACTTCAATTTGGCATGATTTATTGGTAGTTCTATTCATGAAGGTGTTCTATCCTAGGCATCTTGACGCCATCAAATTTGATCCATGTAGCCCAGATTTATTGTTAGCCCCTCTGCTTGTGTTATAAAGACATGAGGGCATTCAATTCTATTGATTTTCAGTTTTCTTTCAGCTAGTGATTATAGAGATGTAATAGTTTCTTCGTTTGAGTTAATTAAAAGTGATGTGATTGGTTACTGTAATTTACTAGCTTCTTGTTCATATCTCTGGAATTTTTTGTTTGTAGATTTAGCATTCTTCATCTATTTTTTTGATAGCTTACACAATTTAGTTTCCTAGATTAGTTTATTAGAGATTATAGGTGCAAATCGGATTTAAACTTCTAGGAATAAGTGTGCAGATAGAGGGATTCTATCTAGGATAGGGAGTTGTCCTGAGGTTTTAGGGGTTGGATACATGAGTTCGTGTTTGAAAAAATCACTGCAGACTTGTGATTTTTTATCTATTTTTTCTAGCAGTTTGTTCCAGGAACAATGGTATGACTACCTTCCATCCCAGATACAAAGATAATTTTGAGGGCCCTTCCAACTTTGTTCCATGGAAGGTTTCAGTTCCATATGCTTTTGGAGGAACATGAGATTTGGTATCTTGTGGAGAAGACGGTTACAATTCCTGCAGAGGATGGTGGGTTTGCAAATTTATAACAAGAAGATGTCCAAGAGAAAGCAAGTCATGCTCAACTTGACGAAGGATCTTTGATTCCTCATATAATCAGAAATATTGGAAAGGAGATGTTTGATGTTCTAGTCACTCTATATCAAAGTGAAAACATCAATCAGAAGATGTTGATGAGGAGTAAGCTTGGAGCCACACAAATGAGCAAGAGAAATATAATAGCCAGTTATTTGATGAAGATCACTGAACTCCATGATCAACTTGAAGTAGTTGGAGAAGAGTTCGAGGGTGAAGAGTTCGTACCCACAACCCTGAATGGGTTTTCATCCTATTGGTAACCTTTTGTTCGGGGTGTGTATTCCTAGGATAAGTTTCCCACCTGTGAGAATCTTATATGGGATGATTTTAGAAGGGAACAATAGTCCTTGAGTATTTTAATTTAGATTTGTAGGCTGTAGACATTTTGATGGAGCCTCTATCAACTAGATGACCTATCGAGAACATTTGTAATATGTTCTTTCGAAAAAATCGATTATCTATTGCTTTGCCATCAAAGATATTATTCAAAAAGTGGAATATCCTTTGAATAAGGCCAATCGCATTTGCTTGTCCATTAGGTTCATATATAAGAGTGGTTGGTTCAAAATGAATTCGGATGAGCCAATATAAAAGATAATTTGGATTGGCCCTACAAGAGTTCCACTTTTATTTACCAGGAAAGGTGTGACTTTAGTTTTCCTGTCTGATTTATTTTTCTTTATTAAAGATGGTTTCCCTTTTTCTTGTCATAGCTAAGAGTTAACAGTGCTAGTGTGTTCTGAATGTAGTTTACTATTGTGATTGCATCCTACCGCCTAGAACTTGTATTCCTAAATGAGAATACAATAAAGAACTTCTGTTAAAATTTAGATGATAAATGCCACATAGTTTGAAAAAAGACATTGTTTAGCATACCTAAAATTTAATTGATTACCCCAAGTATAATATATATATTTAGGGTTTTCGTAAGGTATAACTTGAGGTAATTGGCGATGTGGTCCTTGCTTGATTTGGTTTATGAAGAAAACAACTAGTTCTGTATTCTCTGTTAGCTCTGTATTCTTCGTAGTCCCTTCATATAAGGATTTTAACCTAGCTCTCAGCATTAATTTGTGCCATGACTATCCTTGCAATTGCATACACAGATCCTTGATAGTTGACTCAAAAAACCACATCACATGAAAGAGACACTTCTATCAAATCCTAAATCAAAACATTTTTGTAACATGTTGATTCTGAGGGAACATGCCTACCTGTGCCATCACATAATTGTCATTTGATCCTTCCTTCAACTGTGATTCATCCTCCTTTAAATGCCTTAGAACCACCTAAATTTATAGAGAAACGTATCACAAAAGTAAATAGAATAAAAAATCATTATATACTATCAATAACAATCTAGCAAACACATAACACTGCATGCATAGACACTAATAATACTAAAAGAATATTAAATTTTTCTATCGAATATTATAACGTACTACAAGCATTCGAATCTAATAAGTTCTATGGCTCTTGTCTAAAGGAGCCATTTAGTCTAAGACCAAGGTTAAAATAGCCTCCCTTGGGGTAGCTAAATCTGCAATTAAACTGTTTTTACCTTGGTGAATCTTTTTGTTGAGTTATTTAATAATAGATACAAAGAACGTGAAATAAAATGGAAAAGCATAAAGCATTTGGATATTCAGTTCTTATATGATGGAGTATCTACCGTACTTGAAATTCCAATCAAAGAATGTAAGATGAGGGAAGTAGATGAAATATGATGGTGTGAACAGTCCTCTGTCAGAACAACTTGGTTATTGGTTGGGCATGATAGTCCTCTTTGGAAAGTGTTATGACGGGTTCAAGGCTTCTTTTAATGAAGGAATTTGATAGGAAACTATGGGAGGAGTGAAGCCAATTAAGAATGGATTTATGACAGTCCATGACAATGATATGGGGGTCTGAAACAAGTTTTTGTGCCATTAATAAGTCTTCATGTTCATGATTTGTGAATATAATCATGTGTGTGGACCTTGTTAAGGTCAGATTATCTCATATTTTGCTACAAGTTAAGGGTTATGAGGATAGTTTATAACAACATACTAGTTTAAGGGCACCTCACCATCTTTCCCATGAGAAAATCTCCTTATTTCAATCCCAAAACCATACCATATTAAGAAGAGGAGAGTCGATATTAGGAGAAGGATTTTGGGTATACAATAAATACGTCAACCCTAGTTGAATAAACCCTCACAATGTAAGTTCGGCCCTGGGTTTATCATAAGGAATGAATATTAATAAACAAATACAGTGCAACTAGGAGGAAGTTGAGGTGATAGTTTTGAATTTGTGTCCTGCTAGAAGGATAACCTAAGACACTATTATATCTCCAATCCATTTGAGATATAGGCATATAATGGGATTGATATTTGTAGAAGCTTGGTAGATTGCAATATCTTATACACCAACATTCTTGAGGTAGTCATATGCCAATATATTCCACAGTCATATTCAACATTCTCGTGTAGAATTTCATGGAATTATCAGCAGGATTCAAATGCCACTAGTATATCTAATATTCGCTGAGGATTTGAGGTTAAAGACACAAGAAGCACATAGTATAATAGTGTTATTGGAAAAGATGCAATCATGCCAAATGTCACCTTGCATCAAACAAACACAAGTGTCAGCTCTTAGCTCAATCGCCTGTAACATGAAACAAAATTTTCAAGAATCCAATTCCATAGGCCAAATTTTGATATTAGTAGATTTAGATGAACCCCATCGTTAATTGCTTTTCTTGTGTCATATTGAATTCCACAGAGCAAAATCTATAGGTATGCTACTCTCTAGCTTATGATGATATGTTCCAATAAGAAGCTGGTGAAGGTCAGACCGTTTGATTTGGTTGTTCATTAGGAAAGGTGAAGCTCAGGAGTCAAACATAGCTCCATGTTTAATTAAGCACACATTTTCTCACCGAGGGTTTGGAGGTCTGCAGCAGCTGGCTTACAAAAACCTTCAATCATCACAGTTGTGGCTATTAAAATAGGTATAACGAAGTTCAATGAAAAGACTATGCGAAAACAAAATCAACGAGGCAATCCAAAAGGTGTATATCAGGGTGCTGGGACTTAAAATATATTTCTTATAACTCATTTCATAGATGTTACACTGCACCCATCTGTCTTTTTTTTTAAATTTCACCCAGGAAGAAGAAACCAAATTGAGATGACTTTTCTACGTGAAGGGGAATATGAGATTCTAATTACTGACCAAATGGATCTTTAGACTAACAATGCCATAAGAAGTTTATTTTCTCATTGATGTAATGATAGATTATAGCATGTAGAAGAATAACAACTCCTCCCCTTTTATAATATAAGTATCAGGATTTTGAATACACAAACTATTTTCGAGACTAAGTCATAGAAATGTATCACAAATATAAAAGTTTCAATTAAAACTACCCCTTAAAATACCTTGCAACAAAGAAAGCAAAAGTGTAGACTCTAGAATCCTCAAACTTAATGTAAACTGCAATAACAAAGTGGTGGATATTAATACCTTCAAATGGATAAATTAGCTGCTTGTCATCTTGCATGCTTTGTAGTCTTACTTGATTAGTCACAACAATAGGTATCCTCGAGAATTCTGCCATAGATCTGGGACAAATCATAAGATAAATTCTCAGAGATTTGACAGGAAATAAATAAATGATGTCTGTTATATATGGATACAAGTTCAATCTGGTTAGCATTATAATAGACATTGAATTTGCATATATCATAAACTTGACTGGAAAAGAAAATAAGAATAATTTCACAAATTTCATGAATAGTGATGAAAAGCTAACTCCGTCATAGAGTATCAAAACAACTTAAAAATGTAGTCCACAAATAGTCTCTTAATATGTGACACTTACTTTAAAAATGATGCTTGGCGCCCTATCGTATCATGTCTAAGAGTTGTTTAATCCTGTCCCTATTCACTGCAGTTACCTGGCTTCAGTCCTGTGCAAAAATATTTCATCACAGCTTTTCAAAAATTCCAGAAAATAATATTGCACTGTCTTATATCCACCACTATTTGGAAGCATGTTTTGTCACAAACATATTGAAAACAATCAAGCTGCAAAAGTAGGACAGTTAAAGAATATATACAACCTTTCCAAAAGGTCAGTTAAACAAACTTTCCTCGTCATATTATGATGTGTTTTGAGTATTTTGCATTGAATATGAAGTTGGCATATTCTAATGGTTGGAAAAAGGCATTCACAAACTAGTGCCCACATGCTCAAACACAATGAAGTTACCAGATATACCAAAACCAAGGATAGACTGTTCTTAGGCATGCAGATCATCCCATTTATAGAGAAAACCTCTCTCAAAAGCATATCTACTATTTTCTTAAAAAAATCTCTTATACATGATCACTTTATTTTTCATGAGGCCATTTCATAGTAGCAGATGCTTTAATATATAAAATAATATAAATTTTGACAAGAAATCAAATTAATCTTTTAGCATCATCCTTGGAAAACCCAACAGGATCTATTGGAAGTCATAAAAAATTACTAATAAAGAATCTTAGTGCATTAATAGGTAATTTAACAGTGCATCAACTTCCAGGAAATCACTAAATTTACTAGACCTTATCCTTTATCCAGTTATTAACCTCCTGCCCCCATAAGACGAATCCAAATCTGTTTGTTGCTCTATGAACCCATATGCCCAACATATTTCCAGGCACTAATCCTTTCTCCAACCTCTTTAAAAACTCATTATCTCTTTCTTTGCTCTCCTATAGGTCTGACATAAAAGACAATTTAAAAAGAAATTTCAGATCTGTAATTTTGCCCATAGATCACACTATTTCTATCTGTTATAGGATTGATTTTCTTTTAATAAAATCTGTAATTTTCAATAGTGAAGTATCATAATCATTTTATCACCCTGATTTACCCTTGGATAGTTGATAAGTGGGCTGCTTATTGCACCTCAATAAATCTGGAATTGACACCATTGAAAACCACCTAATCCAGATTGGCATAAAATCTAATAAATCCTTTAAAATCCATATCTAAGACCTAGATGGTTTCCATTAGGGTTTAGTCCCTTGTGTTGGGGAGAAAATCAACCTAAAGAGTAGGTGAGAGTTATCAAAGTGACAGTGGATAACCTCTTTGAGTTGTTCTTGGCTCTTCACCTTGTGAGATTGGACTTTAACACTAAAAGCGAGGGTTTAAGAAGTAACAGAATTTATGGCACATAAATTTCTGTAAGGTCTTGTAATTTGGAATCCCAACTAATTCATAACTTTCAAAGGCATAACATTACATGAAGCACTAGAGTCTAGCATGCAATTATGAAGCAATTAATTATTAATCAACAAGGAAACATAGAATGAAGAATGAACATCATTCCTTCCTCCTTAATTCATACCTTGACATAGAACAGACTTGTCTTCAACTTCATCAAACCCTGGCAGCTTCTTTACTTTCTTTTGATAAGATGGAATTTTAAGGAGTTCATGAGAGGGATCTGAATTTTCATTTTTGTCAATTTATTAGTAATTCCCACACTGAGAAATGAGTCTATGTGTGCACCTACAACTGGCTGTAGTGGATGTTGCATTTGCCTCTGTATGACAATTTTTCTTCCAAAGAGGAAATGCTCGAGTGATCAGCTGTGTACTATAATCCCATTTTGTGACTGACTTTCTATAATAACGTTGAGATTGCACGACTAAATCACTGAGAATAGTAGTGGGCCGTAACCCACATGTGCAACAAAGAGCAAACAGTGTTTGAAAAAATGCCCAACAGCAGATTATTGCTCTGTGTAATTTACCAGGATAATAAGAGAACGGGTTCAACCCTCTTAGTTCAGCCTAAAGTATTTTTTCTATATAGAGTTTTGATTTTGTTTTGGCCTACCACACCCCTTGTGTCAAAGGTGGCAGAGTAGAACTATCACTAGAAAGAGGAGAAAGAGAGACAATAAGAACCTGAAGAGAAGACAACCAGAAAGAACTTAGAAGGGACTGCCAAGTGAAATTGCTTCCAAACTGATAGAGAAGACAGAATCCTGAAGCTGCAGGTAAGAGATGAAGATCTCTCAGAAAGAAGATGGTATTGTGATAAAATTACTGAAAGGAAGAGACCCATGGAACAAAGAGGGATGAGAAGAGAAGACTGCAGGTTTGAATCCTGTAAGAAAGATAGCTCTGACAGTCAGAGGATTGCTGGGTAGATGCTGTAAGGAAGACAGCTCCAATAGAGAGAGGTTGTTTGGATAGATGTTATCAGAGAGTGCCAGCTCCAGTAAAATGAATACTGGGTATATGTTGTGAAAGAGTGGTAATAAAACTGCATAACTAAATGAACAGGGACAAAAAGAAATCAAGACAGCAGCGGAAGAAGAGGAGAGAAGGATGCAGAAACACCACAACGTCGTGCTTCATTTTGCTAATCAGGTGAGTCTGATGCACATGCAGCAGCATCGACTAAGGAATGAAGGTAACCCAAGGGTATGTGGCCCCACAAAGAGTGAACAGTTTTTGAAGAACTGTTGGACATCAGATTATTTCCGTGTGTAATCCGTGCCATGATACTAGGAGAATGGTTAGTTTTGCTGCACAAAGAGTTTTAATTTTTGGGGAGCCTACCATGACCTGCCCTGCATCACCTCCACAACCCTCCCTTCATGGATCTAAACTCATCAACCAATATGACAAAAAGGATAAAGGTCTGGGTCATCTCTCCAGCATTCGAAGGCCACCTAGAGTACTCCAGGTCAGTCAGTACCTACTACCAACCCTCCATGGATGTAACCCAAAACCATGGCTATCTACTAGTCAGTAATCACTCTGTCTGTTACACTTCTAAAAACCTCTAGTAGGACCCTTCTTCACAGCACATCCAGGGCTGTGGTGGGAATGTTTAATGGAGTGTTGTAAGATTTTTTAGACTGCTATAAAAGTACGAAAGCATAAAGTGCGAAAAAAGAATTGGAAGGAAGTGAACAGGAGAGAGTCAAGCGAGAATTATTGTTAGAAGCATGGTGAAATGATATGTTG
>LPNX010112976.1:38555-58478 GCA_001517045.1 Pseudotsuga menziesii
GGGACAATAAAAGATGCCTTAAGGTAGAAATATTATTCTTTGGGGACATAGAAACAAAAATACACTAACTTCATCTAGGAAATAACATTAGCATGAAGTAGTAAAAGTATGCATCATTTGAAAACAAAAACTAACCTTGCACGTTTAAAATCCGAACTATGTAGATCTAGAAATGGATTGTTCACCAGCAGGAGACGGAAATAATAAACAGCTCCACCAATCACCCGAAAACAGTGTTGCAAAAATGGCAAGTGTCAAGAAAATCTCGTTAAGGTCTTCGTTTTTATAGAACTCTTAGACGTCGCTATAGCGATGGCAAACATTGACTTTTGCGCCCTAGGTCAACTTGACCATTGTAAAAAGTCAACAAAAGACGGTGTCATCGCTATAGAGACGGTTAGGCATGGATACAGCGATGTCCAATAGTTTAGTTATGGATACAGTGACGTCTAAGAGTCTAGGCGTGGATACAGCGACGGCTAGGCATGGATACAGTGACGCCTCATTCCTGTTACATCGTATTTTACACCAAAAAGTAAGAAACATGGAAAACCTCCGTGGAAAAATCCGCGCTTTTGTACTAGTGTCAGCCTCCTGAAAATCTAGAAAAATACTTTTTGTTGACTAAGGCACCTGTTTACTAGCTCCAATTGCATGACATTAAAATTGCGTTGCTAACAGTTTTTTAGAAAGGAGTACAAGAGCTAACTTTATTTGTTCCAAATACTAGGGAGCCATGACTACTCTCTATTAGTATAATAGAATCAGGATTTAGGACTATCATTGAATATTGATTGATCCTATCATCTTTTTAAGATTTTACTTGGGTACTGGTTTGCCAGGCACCCAAAGCACATGAGCTGAGATGACAATTGAGAATGAGAGGTTTAAGATGCCATGTGCTTTACTTTCAAAATTGTTCCCGGCTGTGTGTGATGCCTCTTCATGCTTCAAGATCTCAAGCTTTAAGGTGATAAAATTCTAGATAGTTCTTTGCCTCTGAATTTAATTGGATGGATTTGGTCTTTGGCGAGTGCATGTTAAGCACTTCTGGACATATTTTAAAGATTTTACTTGGGTATTGTTTTTCCAGGCACCCAAAGCACATGAGCTGAGACGGCAATTGAGAAGGAGAGGTTTAATATGACATGTTCTTTACTCTCAAAATTGTTCCCCGTTATGTGTGTTGCCTCTTCATGCTTCAAGATCTCAATCTTTAAGGTGATAAAATTTTATATAGTTCTTTGCCCCTAAATTTGATTGGATGGATTTGGTCTTTGGCGAGTGCATGTTAAGCATTTCTGCCTAGAACGGAGCCCATGCAATAAATTCTTGTTGAGCAAGATCTGTATTACTAAAAGTTAGATTTGGTGATTTGCAGGTACCTGTATGTTCGATGGGGCTTGGATATAGCCAATATGTATGTGTTTCTAGGGAAAAAGGAGATACAATCTATGAAGAGATGATTAGAGGAATGCATAAGACACTGATATTGAGAGGGATTGTCTATGATGGAAGTGAAAAGATGGGGAGGATTCCTTCCAGATATGGAAGAGAAGATATTTTCCCTTCACAAAGTACAAATATAGTAACAGTTACTGTAAGTGATGATAAAGAAGAATTCAGCAGCAAAGATATGATTGCAGCTCTGAAAACATTTTCTTGAAATTATTATTTCTGCATCCCATTGTATGCAACCCGACGAATTTTTACTAAAATAAAGGTTCCTAGTAAATTTTAGGGAGATGAAAACTACTAGTAATTTCTTAGAATATTTGTTAAAACCCAATCAGGTTGTTAAGTATTGAAATTTTATCGAAGCCATCATATCCATGAAAGAGCTACTAGCCAATACAATGGAGTTGGACTTTCCTCAGAGGCATCAGAAGTCTTTTTGTATTTGTTATAATAAGCACATATATAACTGTTTGTTGGATTTGTTTATTTTTTCCATGTTAAATCTTGTGAAATTACTATGTACGTTTTTCAGTTATTTGTTTTTTATTTTTACCGAGCAACACAATTTATTGCTTAACATGTGATGTTTGCAGGTAACCTTACTCGCAAGCTTTGTAAAAACATGAAGAGGGAGGCCACTGCAATGTGGATACAGAAGCCCGTGCATAGATATAAAGCTTAGAAAGCTCAAAAGCAGAGGTATCATAAGTGTTTTTTTATTTGTTAATAAGCACATATATAACTGTTTGTTGGAATTGTTTCTTTTTGCCATGTTAAATCTTGTGAAGTTACTATGTACATTTTTCAGTTATTTGTTTTTTATTTTTACCGAGCAACACAATTTATTGCTTGACATGTGTTGTTTGTAGGTAACCTTACTCGCAAGCTTTGTAAAAACATGAAGAGGGAGGCTACTGCAATGTGGATATAAAAGCACGTGCACAGATATAAAGCTCAGAAAGCTCAAAAGCATGTGCGGTGTGGATACAAAATCACGTGCATAGATAGAAATATCAAAAAGTGGGTCATTGAGTATGAAGATTCTGTTGCTGATGCTTTTCCATTGAGTATGAAGAGCATGTTGCTGAGGGTTTCAAGATGCTAAGTATGGTTTTGAAGCTGTCGCGGGATCCAAGTATGGCTTAACAACCAAGTACATGTGGGATGGTTTAGCCAATGTAATAATTTGAAAAGTCATGAGTGTACTAGATGATTTTCATGTAAAGTTATATAGAGATAGTTTTTGAGAAAACTCATTTATTGTAATACTTGACATTTCATATAATATAATTTGTGCAGTTTAAAATTTATATTGCACTTTATATTTTCCTAATTCAAACTTGTGTATGAGATGATGATAAATAATGTATGATTCTCTTTTTAATTTAAACATAATACCATATTAAAAAATTATATTGATTAATAATGGACACCATTAAAACTACTAGAAAATAATAGCCACACATAAAACCACTAAAAATGACTAAATTAATGACCAATAAATGAGATTAATGACCAAAATTCATATATAAAATAACAAAAAATTGAGAGATACGTGACCAAAAAATGAGATATAAACGACCAAAATTCCCATATCAGTGACCAAAATTTAGTTTTGGTGGCTAATTTGCGGTCTTTTAATATGCGACCAAATTTGGTCATATTCTAGTTTGCCATGTGGTCATTAATTTGGTCATAAATGGGGTCATATATTTGGTCATTGATTCAAATATGACGAAATTAATGACCAAACATATGACCAACTGACAAGCTATAAATGACCAAAATACAAATGACCAATTTTGTTCACGTAATAAAAGACCGTAAATGAGCCACCAGAGATCGCCAAACCAAACGTGGTCATTGATATGCGGATTTTGGTCAATTTTTTGGTCACTAATCTCTCTTTTTCCACTAGTGGGAGTCCTCCATGTTGATGTTGAGCATAATCTCTTAAACATCATATCCTTGTCCATTGTATCCCTAGGTGTATCCTACAAGTACAACCTAGCATTAATGTTGAGTGAGGAGCTCTCGAATTGCACTAAGTTTGTAACTCCATGTTTTTAGCGTTGGGTATGAGATATAGATAAGCACTAGGAGTTACTGAAAAGAACTAATTATGTCGAGTGAAAACAACTCGAGAAAAATTTGATCAGATCTCACTTATTTATAAGTGATTAAATGCAATTTCAAATTTATGTATCTCATCAAGTACTAAAGAACTACCGTGTTATATGAGAGAATCCAATATGCAAGGATGTTTAGAGTTTTCTAGCTTAGTAGACCTAACAAGCTACCTCGTAACCTTAATGAAGAAATTGTCATAAGTTTAGGGATCATAATATATGATACCCAAAGAAAAATGTTAAGAAGTAATATATTATTATATATTTTATACATGGTATGTATAAAGAGTAAGCATAGTAATAATATTAATAATGTAAAAAAGAACGAAAAGCTCCATCTATTGTTATTATTACTAAAATAAAATTAGATATTATAATACCTACAAAAGACCAATAAGGAACTAGTTAAAAGTTCCTAAGTTAAAATATTAAAACTACCTAAGTTAAATAAAATGGGTTAAATCAAGAAATCAAGTGATTCTTGATTTAACTACCAGGATTTGAGTGAAAAGTCTATCTATAAAGTCCCAAGCCAAAGAGAATCTTAGGGATCTCTTCCATCTTTTTGGAGTCATTATTCTGCCTCATTATTCTCAAGAGAGTTCTTGGAGAACATTTTCCTAAGAGGAAAAATGAGAATTGATCCAGACCTGATATACTAGTTAGGGAATCCTTACCTTATGAGCTCTAAGCTACTTATATGTTGGAAACTACTCGAGGGGATCCGAACTAAAACCAATAATGGTTCTTGTTCATGGTTGGGTGGAACGTGGTAGTTCCCAAGCTATTAGGTCATCAATACACAGGTCATATCTCCCTATGAATTGTTAATGTTGGGAAATTAATTTTTCACATTTAAACCATTAGATAGCTTCACCTTTCAGGTATGAGGTCCTTGACTTCCTATTTCATTATCTAGAATAATTTCTGGTTAGAATATGCAATTGTTCATGTTATATTTCTAACCCTATGTTTACAATTGTTTTCGTGTCAAAATCTTTAACGGTTTACATTTAAAACCCAAGTCTCTAAATTAATTCCTCTTTTAAGAAATATTTAGGGTTTATTTCTTCTATATTTAGTTCTCCATTTATTTACGTCTTAAACTTTGTTTTTCTAAAACCTCAGAATGACTCTAACAGTGCCTATATGTTTATTTACCTATGAACTCTACTTGAAAATTCCATATTGTGAGCATAACTATGATACGTAAAAAAATACTAATTCAAGTTAAGTTATAAACAAAACCTAAATACAAAATAGAGTTAACTAATATAGTAAACATAATTTAATAAATAAATCATTTACATTATATCAAGTATACACAAAACAATATTCTAAACAAATTATTCTATACTTGAGAATGATCATCAATTCATAGTATTAACGCTAAAATAAAAACCATCAAGGAACTTTAAGGGTGTGTAATTATTTCTACCAAGAACCAAGCTTAAACAATATTTTTTTCCATTAACAAAAAAACTCATAAGTCGAATCTATAATCCAAGTATCGAGACCACTTAATGGTCCACGATTTATGCTTTACCAATACTCCACATTAAACAAAACCATATATTTATCATACCAACTACATCTACGAAATCATATGTAGTAAAGAAACTATCACATAATAAATCCATTACATGTATAATAAATTAAACCCTTGAAATATTTACAAACTATATTATAAGAATTGCATGCCATAACGAAATGCCCAACACAATAAATGAACCCTAATACTATGTACAACATGCATTAGAAACATAAACATAATTACACATAGGTCGTAGGATCGATTCATGTAGGAGTTATGCCCAAATCGAATCCATACATATATAAAACCTTACAACTGTAATGACCCAATATCAATTCATGTAGCGTCTCTTTATTTACAAGTCACAGTAACAAATCCTATAGGATTCATTATTTGGTTTCTACCTCATGCTAGAGCATTCCAATATCAAATCCATGATATATATATAAATACACAGGCTATAATCTAAAACATCAAATATTTGCATAGAGGTCAAAAGACCCAATGAAATTACCCACTATAACTAAGGCCCTTGGCCCTATATTTTAACAAAGCCATTAAACATTAATGCAACCCTGTCAACGCTAGGAGAATAGAAATGACAACCATTGAAGGGTTATACCCTATCATGGCTCTTACGTGTTAAACATAAATATTTATCCATAAACAAGTTTCATCCATAAAAACGATAATGCATTTGTACAATACAGTATCATAGCTAAAATGGTGGGAACGACAATGCCACATATGACATGGTGCCCAAAGCCAACAACGTTGTCAACATTTATCCATACAGTAATTCAAACAATGATTTTGATTACACATGGTCCATATAATATCAATAATCCATACATATAACTACATTGTCCCAGTGTAAATGACGGGAATTCCATTGCCCTTCACAGCATGGCTCCAAAGGCCAACAACATAGTAACAATTTCATACAAATAAAATAGACACTAAATGTGAATCTTCACAGTGAAATGGAGAAGAGTGCAAACCATGAAATCAACACAATAAATGCAACTACTGTAGATAAACTTATAAACATAAACATTACCAAAAGCAATACAGTGTTACACAGTCATTTAAACTCGGCCTTGCACCATTGCAAGGAATGGTGGTGCCACCATTTCAATAAAATAAATGTATTGCAATACACAAAGGCGTCGAGATTTACCCAAACATGTTTTCCAAATGAGAATGGATATGTACCTTTCATCGCAGCTAGCCTCCTAAGCTCCAATCCATCACACAGCACAGAGGAAGAGCTCATGCAGCGCTGCTAAAAATGATCCATTCTTTCCGTTCTGCCACTTATTCATATTTATAAGGTTCTTTATCAATGAAGTCACATAGTAAAGCTACATAACTGAAACAGGATCTGGTCCTCTTTCTTTCTCTAAGATTCTTTTCTGGAACTTGATATCTTTCCACAGCTTGGATAATATCCTGTACCAAAGCAAGTTTCCTCTTGTGAGGATTCTTCTCCTTTGGTGGATCTACAGTTCTTTGTGGTTCTTCAAATTCTTGATCTTGTTCTTGAGTTTCTTCATTCATGATTGTATCATGAATTCTGGGATCTTCTGCTTCTTCAGGTTCTTCAGCAGGTTTCTTTCTGGATTTGATGTAGGATGAAACTTCATTAAATGTTACATCCCTGCTGATGTCAATCTTTTTGAACCTTTGGAAATATATTCTGTAAGCCTTCTAGATTTCAGAGTATCCCACAAATATACCCTTCGTTCTTGAAGGATCTAGTTTCGTTCTCTTCTCTTTTAGAATGTGTACATACACAGGATAGTAGAATATTCTGAGATGGCTGACTTCTTGTTTCTTACCAGAGAAGACTTCCTCAGGATTTTTTTCTTGAGTACTCTGTGTGGAGTATGGTTTTGTACATAAACTGTTGTTCTGGCTCCTTCTACCCAAATATGCATAGGAAGATCTTGATCATGAAGCATAGGTCTTGGAGATTCCATGATGGTTCTATTCTTCATTCCTGCAATCCCATTCTGTTGTGGATTGTAAGTAGTGGACAACTCCCTCTCAATCCCTCAGTCCGTACATAGTTCCTTGAACTCATTTGAAGTGAATTCTCCGCCATTGTCTGATCGAAAAGTCTTGAACTTCTTTTCAGTATGGTTCTCAATCAAGGCTTTGAATTCCTTAAACTTTCCAAACACTTCATCTTTATTCTTCATGAAGTAAATCCATGTCTTCCTAGAAAAGTCATCAATAAAAGAAACATAGTACACATACCCGCTTAGTGAACTTGATGACATTGGTCTGCATACATCGGAGTGGATGATTTCCAATATTCCTCTCGCTTTGCTATCGCTACTTGGAAATTTATTCTTTGTGTTCTTTCCTTTCGCACATCCTTTGCAGAACCCTTCATGTTTTGGTTGAATTTCTAGAAGACCTTCAACAGCTTTGCTTGCAAGTGGTAGTGCTGTATAATGTACATGTGCAAGTCTTCTATGCTAAAGTTCATTTGGTTCTACTGTGTCATAAACCAAATCTTGATCTAGTTGGCCCTTCAACTTGTATAGACCTCCTTCTTGTTCTCCAATCACTATTGCATCACAAAAAGTCTTTCCCTTTGGCCACATAAGAACTTGGCCATCTACAAAAGCAACCCTCATTCCTTTTGCATCCAATCTAGATATGGAGAGGAGGTTCTGCTTTAGTCATGGAAAAAATAATATAGTCCTCATCTTCAAAGACTTTCCAGAGTCTAGTTTATAGAAGGATTCACCACTACCTTTTATTGGATACTGGTAGTCATCCTCAAGTTTCACCTTGTGAGGTGACTCATGTTCAGATAGCTTCACAAATGATTCTTTGAATCCCGTCATGTGCTTGGAAGCTCCACTGTCTATAATATAATCATTGCTTCCATGTTAAACAGTTCCCATGAGAGTGGAGATCAGTACATATTCATCCTCACTTGAAGAGTCATCACTCTCTTGTCTGATTCTCTTTGTTGAAGTTTCATCATCCTATGTAGCATTGGTATGATGTATTCTCTTGTTTCCATTCTTCTTTAGATTTCTTTTGTTAGGGAAGAATCTGGATATGTGACCTTTTTCATCACATGTGTAACATGTAATAGTATTCATATATTTTCTAGAGTGTGAGATATTACCTTTGGAGTGATAATTGCTCCTCCTATTTTTCTTGGAGTGAACTATGAGAGCTTGATCTTCACTACCCATGTTATCTTCTTGAGCTACTATTTGAGCTTCTTCTTAAGAGAATTCTTCCCATAGTCTACTTAACTTAACTAAATTCTTTCTGGCACAAATTCCTTGAATGGAAGAGTCCCATGATCTAGGGAGACCAATAAAGGTGGTCATCACAATCTCTGCATTTTCCACTTCTTCATCTACTGCTTCTAGCCGCTCCTTGATCTGAGAGACCCTTGTAAAGTAAGACCGAATAGTCTCGGCATTTTGGATCTTCACATTCTTCAATTGGTTTCTCAAAGTAATCTACCTATTTATGTTATTCCCTTCAAAGAATTTGGTTAGGGCATCAAACATAGCTTTAGGTGTCTTAAGGGAGGACACCTATTGTATGAGATGATCCTTGATACAATAAGCAATGATTCTCTTTGCCATAACCAACTTCTTCTTATGTAAGGCCTTAGCCTTATCTCCTTTTGGAACTGCAACCTCATCATTGATATAGGAGTCCAACTCATTCAGTTCGAGGACCAGGGAGATCCTATACTTCCAAGCTCGGAAGTTATCAGCTTCCTCAAGATTTCCATCAAGCTTGATCTGATGACACATCTTAAACTGAGAGCTTCAAATGGAAATAAAAAAGATTTAGATCTTACCAGGTCAAGATGTCAGTTCTAGATTTCGAGACGAAATCCTGCAGTGCTAGTTCAGTAGAAAATTAGGGTTTTTCTTTTCCAGAGTTGTCTCCACCCAAATGCCTTGAAATTTATCCCTAACTTCGATTTTGGGGAGGAAATAAATCTAGGCCTAGGCTCACTGGGTCCAAAACTGAAAAATCTCATAATTGGATTTTGCTTCGACATAAAGATGCGCCCTAAGGAGGAGAGTTGTTCCACCTTAATTTAGCTAAAAATCTGTGGCGGAAGATCCACAAACTAAGAAGCCCTAGTTCCCGTAGCTGCATAGTGTATTGTTCTGAGGTTAGCTCTGATACCATTTTATAATTTCATCATTAAGCGAGCATTATATTTGGATCTTTACTGAGAGAATAACAAGCACATCAATCAAACACAAGAGACAATGAACACAGGATTTATCCTCAGGGAAACCATAAATGGTGAAAACCACGCAAATTCCTCAAAGATAGAATTAACACCAAAATAGAAAATCCCCAAAACAGTAAGTGATCTCCCGACAGCAGTAACCTTCTTCTTGTCTAGCCCCAATGTCTTCTCATTCCTCAACTATGCGCTACACTTGAGTGTGTATAAGTTTTATAGTAAATAGAGACTCCAGTCCTCTATTTATACTAATCCTGACATGACTAAAACCGTACCAGGGCCGACCTCTAGTAGGAGATTCTAATAACCCTAGTGCCCCGGAACTGCGGGGACTTTAACCCTTAGACAATAGGAGGGTTACCCACAATGACTTGACATGACTTGTTTACACGATAGACCTTCCCGATAGGAGCATCGGGGCATGACATAACACAAGTACATCTCGAAATAAAAATTGGGTTACAATATATAAGAAATACAAGTGAAATACATTCCAAAGTTACATATACATCAACAAGAACAACTTTGGGATGACCCCTTTAGAGGATTTGATGGAGTATCCATTAAGTGTTGTCTTCATGTATTCATCGTAAACTTCTTCTAGAAATATTTTAGGCGAAAACACTAACTATTTTTTATTTTTTTACTACGAAATTTGGGGTTTTCTTATATGGATGCATTTCTTCTAAAATTGTGGATATGTGTTCTTTAAACTCATTTGCATTGAGGGTTTTTTATTTAATCAATTTGCATCGTTTGGGAATCCTTTGGGAAGTGCATTTTTATCTCATCCACCTTAACTTACAGTCTCTCAAATTTTTCTGGTTGTTAATGAATTTTTGGAATAGACAATTAGTATTATTCAATTTTTTAGGGCTTCTTGCAATCCATTTGGACTAAATGGTTATCATTAACCTAGAGTTTGTAACAATTTTATTCTTTTTGGAGAGAGTTAATAAGAGTGTCATGGATATCTTTTCTAGCCCCTATAGGATATTGGAGTGTTAACCCACAAAAAAGTATTACATTATACATAATCATGTCTGTATATAGGTAAGTACTTGAAAAACAAGTGTGATAGGCTGGTCATAAGTGTGGTTTCTAGCGAGCCATATGTTTTGACCCATTTGACTTCTTATATTACATTTGGAGGTTAATTTAGTTATTTTTTGAGGCATCCAATTATATGGTTTTTTTAAAACGATTTTGGGATGATTCTCTCACAAGGTTTGATAGAGTATTATACAGTCTTTGTGTATTCATCTTAAATTTTTTCCATATACATTTTAAGGGAAACCATTGAAATCTTAATTTTTTGTTTTTTTGTATGTAGTGTGAAATTTGGGGTTTTCTTTTATGGATGCATTTCTTCTAAATTTTTGGATATTTTTTACGAACAAAACTATAGTGTTTCTAAATTTTATTTTTAATGGTTACCTAAGAACCATTTAAATAAAGAAATTTGTGCAATATATTTGTATTTAAGGTTTATTTGCAAAAGCAATTAAAGCATTGTTTTCAAAATTTTATTTTCATATAGTGAGAAAAATCTTTGTATCTAAGGTTTATATATATTTATCGCCAAGCAATTAAAACATTGTTTTTTTTAATTTTCTTTTCATGCTGTATGAAATTTGAGTTTTTTTATTCTTTATATATTTTGAGAAGTATTTTTTGAAAGAGGTGACTTTTAGATACTCATTTCTAGTTTCATTTTGTTGTTCATATGTGAGTTTAATTTCCATATTTTATTCCACAATTCTTTTTTGTATGCAATCATGAGGTTTAGAAAATTTATATACATTTTTCAAAGTGTAAATGTGGTACATTTTTGGAAATAGAAATCTTAGCTCTTCTAAATTTTGAATATCATAGTATTTTAGTTCTAGAAATCTTTCCCATGGTTGTCTATTCTACTAAAGTAACTTGGAGCTTTGAGGTGGGCTCATCCCTTGTCCACCTAGCAATTTACTAATGAAACACATGGTCAAGATTTGTAGAATATGTTGACCTCAATAGTGAACATACACTTTACTCATGATTTGTGTATATAAGAAACATTTCTCTTAAGAACTAATTTTTTGCTTATTTTTTATTTTCATATATGAGAAACATTCCCTTAAGAGCAAATTTTTTTATTATTTCTAAGTTTTATGATTCCCTAATCCCTATCGAATTTCTCTTAGCCTCTATCCCTTTGATTTCTCATGCCTTTATAGTGAAATCGACCACATGAAGAATGAATCTTGTGTTGGGGACAACCCTCTAAATATATGAATGCCACATTAACATTTTTCTATTATTTTAAAAATTTATACTATTATTTAAGCATTCAAAATCTTAGTTAGAAGATTGATTTTACTTTATTTGAATATTCTTGAAATGTTTTTATTAAATGCATAATTACTCAAATGCTCTCACTTCTCCAATATTTTTTTGGGGTTTTCTTTATAATGTTGTGTATGTGGTGTTTTTTTTCAAGATCTATATTTTTTGTAAATTTTATGGAAATTTTGGCTTATCAATATTTTGGGTTTGTGCACACTGGAAACTATATCCACATAAAGAATGTGTTTGATTTGACATCCCAAAGTGTGGTAAATATAATGAAGGGGATGACACCTGAAGAAATAAGGAAATCTTTCAACATTAAGAATGATTTTAATCATGAAGAGGAGGAGGAAATTAAGAGTCAAAATCAATCAACATTCGAATGATAGGGATATTAGGGAGGAGTGGTGGAAAAAAACATATATTTTTGTGTGCCAATGTGTAGTGTATCGGTTTGTTGTAATCGAGAATTTGTTTTGAAAACTTTAATCCACGTGTTTATTGCTTAGATTCATTAAGTTCTTTTAATACTATTGTCAAGATTCAACATTAATGACTATTATTTGGTCTAGTTGCAACATTTAGTTGGACCATTTTGTAAATATTTTCCAACAACTTCTACAATGGTATTTGGATTTTTCAAATTATGATAAGTATTGCAATTGCTTCTTTTAACTCTTTTTCTCATTGGGATACTCTTTTGTTTCTTAGAGAAGTTATTTATATATGATATTTGTTTCTTGGAATAGTAGGAATAACAATATTTCGTTCTGTTATTCTACTGTTATGGTGGATTTATGTGGGAATTCACCGACTTGAAGGTTCTATCTTTAACGGCATTACTTAGCTTGTATTGTAAACATATGGACATCGTGGGTATAAGCCATCCTGTGAATGGCATGAACCTTTCCCAGAGTGCTCTGATAGTATACGTAGGGTTAATTTGGTAGGACTGTGTATTTAAATTAAAAGTTGGTTGAGGCCATGACTTATGTGAGTGTTGTGCAGTCGTTGGTTTCGTAGAGGCCAAGGTTTAAATACGCTAAATGGAATTCATTGTATTTAGCTGGTAAATGGACTAGGTATAGTTATATTATATTAGATGTATTTTAATAACCACAACATATTGGTAAATCATATTAAAAATAACCTAATTCTCAACATATTGTCTTTGTGATTCACAAGTTTAATATTCCATATTAATAATTAGAATGTAACATGATTAAGACATATGAATTAATTGAAACTTTTGACATTGTTGGATGGGAAATGATCAATTCAAAGTTTAATGGTTTGTGAAAAGTTTGTTAAAACTTCTCATGGCTCACACACGTAGAAATATTTTTTTTTTATTCAGACCAACCGGTAGCAATGGCCAATGAATCCAATCCAAGGTGACTTAAAGTGGCCAATGAATCCAAGAAGACTTTTAAGAGCAATGGTAATGAATTGTTCGAGGGGAGTGTGCAGGTTGCATCTGAGTATCACAACATCAAGGACATGGACGAGGATGTAGGCATGAAGGTCATGGAATACTGCAGGGAGCATTTCGAGGCTCAATTAAGTTGACAAAAATTCAGCTCCGATGGACCATGAAATGAAGACTTGGTATCACGATTTCGTTAAAGTGCATCTTTGACCTTATTGGGAATTTCATGTTTATCTTCTATTGGAGAGAAACTTATTTAATTGGTTTCGATTTAGTTAGGAATTCTAATTTTTGGTACTATCTCAAAAACCTTAATTAAATTACAGAATCAATGGTTTTGTATTTTCTCAAAAGTATGATTTAATTAGGGATTTTAGTTCCTCCATCACTTCCTTGATTTTCCTTGGGAATATTAGGGTTTGTAGTTTCTCCTTCCCTTAGTGTTTATTTAATCTGTTTCAGGAGTGCCTTTTCCTCTCACCTACCCTAACAAGGAGTCTCTCAAAGTTTGGGAATTGTTAATGAATTATTGGGGTACACCATCAGTTTTATTAAAAATTTCAGAGCTTATTGCAACCCATTTTAAGGTATTTTGTAGTATTGCTTGTTTAGTATTAGATTTAAGGGTTAGTGAATCTTTTTTAGTATCTGTTAGTAGATTTTTCTTAATTTTTTCATATTTCTATAATTTTTAAGGATTTTGACAACCCGGATTTAGGGTGTGGAAAGATTTTTTGCCTAAAGTGAAAATGAATAAAACTGATCTTAATTGAAAGGCATATTGAGATAGACCAAAGGGTTTTTACCATTAACATGGACCCTCGAACTTGTAAGTAGTTTTAGCAATTCCATTTGGGGTGGGTGATATGAATTATTGTACTTGTTATATTAGCTGTAACCTATTGGGGTGGGTGATATGGATTATTGTACTTGTTATTATTACATTAGCCATAATCATGAGTGCATATAGATCAATAATAGAAAAACTCTATTGCTGTAGGCACATCATAAGTTGGATTTCTAGGGAGCCAAATGCTTTGAGTCATTGAATTATTATGTTAGATTTGAAGGTTTATTTATTTATTTATCTTAAGGTTCTCTAAGAGATATTTTAGGGTAAAACAATAAGATTTTTTTTTATTTGTATGTAGTATGAAATTTGTGGTTTAACACTAAGATATTTTCTTAACATAGTTGTAGTGTTACCAAATTGTATTTTTAATGGTTACTAAAGATCCATTTAAATAAGGAACTATCAATGGAATCTTTCCTTGTATAAATATGAATAAATAATATTCGTATAGATTGTCATTCTTTAGTTCTATAACTATATAGATTTAATTAAAGTTTATGATGGTGTAGTTTACTTTGTAACCTTAATCTTGTGACAATTGATCTCACTCCAAATCATTCATGCTCTCCTTTTTTTTATTTCATCTGAGTGTTTATTTGATGTAAGTGTGGTTTCCTTTTATTAAAGCATTGGTTCATGGAAATAAGAGTTTCCTAACACATGCCAAGAAATAACATGGTTATAATAGGATCCTAGTAGAACAATGATGCTCAAGTACATGATCATCGCTTGACTTGATTAATATTTTTGTGGATTCATGAAGTGTGATGTGTTTCATTTTTGCATTTAGTTTCGTTTATCTTCGTTAATTGAATTATTCCAAAATAAAGAATTTTTGTATAAAGTTTAAGATCTTAAACCTTAAACACCTCTTGACATACAATAACAAATTTTTCATGTATTTACCTTTGTTGATTTATGTTTTAGAGAAATTGATTTCCATAGTTAAATCACTTTATCTTATTTTATTTTCCATAGGCATCATAGCTATCAACCCTTTCGAATATTACCAATATGAACCCTTATATCAAAATCCAGCATCCAATAGCTCATTTCATGTGTCATATCTTGATTCAATATCAGTTTTTATGTGTCAATATTTCTCCTTAGTATTACTAATCTCACCCACAATATCAAAGTTTGAAAACTATCCCCCTCCCCCTCCGCCACACATAACATTTCATCTTTTGATTCACAATTAAGATTTATTCATTTGGGTTTATATTGTGTTGTTGTTTTTGGAATAGCATGTGGAAACCTTGACATTGAAACACTCTCGGGCATTTCACTTTCTCCTTAATGGGATTTCTCTATGAATTTTACCATGTGATTTCGATGATTTGAGACCACTATTTTCTCAAGATACTAGTGTCAATGAATCATGTGTGGATTCCATTATGTCTATGAATGCATGTCTCTAGTACCACGTTCATACCATTTTTTCACTTCCCATTCCATTAGTTGACCAACATAGATAGTGTATAGGAACCAATTATGGGTTCTATGTCAATCCCAAAATCCACTTCTAATCCATAATAGGTAATAGATAGATGCTTATGCATGAAAAATATAAACATAGCGGAATGAAACTTCATCCACAAGCATGTAACATACATTTACCAGCAAAATATATCATAGACATAATTGTAATAGCATGGAAGATTCAAATAACAATAAATAACAAATGATTCCATCACATACCAGATACAAGAAAATACTTATATGGGATAAGCTTCCAAGAAATGACTATGTAAGTGACATTTTCTAGGAAATCTTAGGTACTTGATCCATAATATACTATTTCTATTGAGGTTCAACATCTACTCCAAGCTATGAGTACACCAGGGTGACTGGAAACACCTGCAAGATTCTATCTCTCAATCCATCACCCATCTCTCCATCCATACTCATCCAAATACTCATAAATATATCTACAATAGCCTTACTTAGATAGCATACCCTTGGATCCACAATATCTTCCCCGTATAACACCTTCGAGGAGTAGGCATCGCCTTTAGCAATCTAGTTCCCTCATGATATCCTCGAATGTGTGCATAGAAAGAGGTTAAACAATTGCATACTATTAGATATCTACTTGTAACTTTCTCTCATAGATTCTCATGCATGTAAGGACAAAATAACTCATTAGGTTTGTCTCATGAAACAAAATAACTTACAACTAAACTCTCTCTCTCTCTCTCTCTCTCTCTCTCTCTCTCTCTCTATAGATTGCATAAATATTTGTGTTCAAGTTTAAAATCAAGTAGGAGGAGCCAATATCTTTTCAAAGATTGAATTGTGATTCAGGTACCATCAGTTACGAATTTGAGACGAAGATATTCACAAAACCGCCTTTCATACAAAGTACGGTCACTATGAATTTGTAGTAATGTTGTTCGGGTTAATGAGTGCACCCAAAAAATTATCTGTATGATTAATAGTATATTCAATAAATATCTGGAAAATTTTGTTTTGGTCTTTATAAACGACATCCTACTTTCCTCTAAGACTAAAGAGGAACATGAGGAACACCTTCGCATAGTACTACGGTTGTTACGAGAACACTAGATTTACACCAAGTTTAGTAAATGTGATTTTTACAAACCACAGATACAGTACTTGGGTCACATCATCTGCAAGAGAGGGATAGCTGTGGACCTGGAAAATATTAGAGCCACAGAATATTGGCCTACCCATACTAGTGTCACCGACATTAGGTCCTTTTTAGATTAGTCACGGTTATTATCTAAATTTCATTGAGAACTTCTCGAGAATAGCTTGTCCCATGACCTCTTTGCAAAAGAAGGAAAATAAGTTTGTATGGTTGACCAAGTGAGAGGAAATTTTTGATGACCGCACCAATACTATGAATTGCGGATCGTGATGTGGATTTCATTATTTGCATGGATACAAGAAAGGAAGGACTTGGAGAAGTCCTCTTATAGAACGATTATAATGAATCAAGAAAGTTAAAAGAACATGAGAAAAACAACCCCACGCACGATATTGAGTTAGCAGCCATCATCCATGCCTTGAATATATGTGGGCACTACCATATGGGAAGGAAATTCCTTGTGAAGATAGACAATATGAGTCTGAACTATTTATTCGAGCAACCAGATCTTAATCCTAGGAAAGCCAGATAGTTGGATTTCCTTAGTGAGTATCATTTCAAGCTAAAGCATATTAAGGGAAAAGAGAACAAGATTGTTGATGCTTTGAGCCGATGAACTCATATTATATATGAGGTGACTTTAAGTCAAACCGATTTAGATTTATATCAGAGGATTAGAGCAACCAATAGAGTTGACCCCTTCTATGTAGAAATACTCAATAAATTCCAAGAGGACAAGTTGATTCAACAACAAAAAGAGTACAAGGTAGACAAAACAAGACTACTATGGTCCAATGAGAGATTGTACGTTCCAGAAGGAGGGGACATTTGGTCCAGTATTCTTGCAAAATTTCATCAGACACCCTACTTAGGGAATCCAGGATATCAAAAGATGATATCCATCGTTAAGAGACACTTCTTTCGGCCTATGTTAAAGGTCAACATTGCATTGTTTATCGCTAAATGTGAGGAATTCCAGCTAGTCAAACATGAGCATTAGCATCCTTTGGGATTACTGTAGCCATTACCCATTGTGGAATGGAAGTGGGAGGTCAACAGTATGTATTTTATCATTGGTTTACCTAAAAGTAAGACAGAAAATGATTCTATCTGTGAAAAACTAGCACACTTCATTCCAGTGAAGTTGACATACAAGGAAGACACATTGTTGATATCTTCTTGAAGGAGATATTTAGATCACACGGGATACCAAAGGAAATCATCTGAGATTGAAATACTAAGTTTACCAGAAACTTTTGCAGATGTTTAATCTCCAAATTAGAGACACATTTGAACTTTAGTACTGCTTATCACTCGTAGACAGACAGGAAGACAAAAAGGGAAAACCAGATTGTTGAGGATATGCTTAGGATGTATGCCATGAACAACCCCATTAAGTGGGAAGATTACCTGCATCTTACAGAGTTTTTATATAACAACGGATACCAGAGTTCATCCAAGATGAATCCCTTCGAGGTACTCTATGGACATAAGTTTAGAAGATCCGTTACTTGGGATAGCTCAATAGATTGACTCATGTTGGGACTTGGCCTATTAAAGGAATCAGACCAGTTGGTTACCAAGGTCTAGGTGAACCTTAAAGAATCACAAGAGCACTAGAAAAGCTATGTGGATAAGAAAAGGAAATATAAATATTATTAATTAGGAAACCATGTCTATTTGAAATTAAAAGCAAACCAGAGCTCATTGATCTTGGGAATGTGCAGTAAGTTAGTACCTAGATTTTATGGACCATTTGAAATACTGGCCAAGACAGGGCCAGTGGCATATGAACTAGCATTACCCACTCACATAAGATTCCATAATGTTTTTTATGCATCATTATTAAATAAATATGTTTATCATACTAAACATGTAATTCATTGGTCCTTATTACAGGTGGAACCAGAAGGGGAGGTTTCCCCTGAACCTCTTCATATATTGGACAAGATAAGGGTGTAGACCAAGAAGCACACCATAGTCCAGTTGAAATTGCAATGGAAGTACTTTGAAGCCGGTGAGGCTACCTGGGAGAATGAAGCCACCATCAGAAAGGATTACCCTACCTTGTTTCATGATTTCTTTTCGAGTCCGTAGAACACAAGGGATGGTGTTGTTCTAAGTCGGAAGGGATGTAATATCCTAAATTTTGGACCTAACAATTATGGGAATGAGCCCCATTGATTATGGTGTTACCTTGATATTTTATTTTTATATACTAGGTCAAAGACCCCACTGCATATGCATATGATGATTTGTTTGATATATTGGGTGTAATCCAACTGCATATATATATATATATTCTTATGTTGGGCATGGAACCTAAAGAACATGGTTGTTGAGATGTTTTGTGTTGAGCGAGAAGCTCCAGAGTACATGAGTACTTATATTTGAGTTGAGCAAGAATATTTGGAGCACATGAGTTTTGAGACATTTGTGTTGAACGTGAAGCTTTAAAACACATGAAAAGATAAATTGGAAGTGTTGGTCATAAGCCGTGGAGCCTTCCATGTTGATGTTGAGCATAAGCTCTCGAACATCGGATCATTGGCCATTGTATCCCTAGGTGTATCCTACAAGTACATCCTAGCATTAATGTTGAGCGAGGAGCTCTCCAATTGCACTAAGTTCGTAACTCCATGTTTTTAGCATTGAGTATGGGATGTGGATAAGCACCAAGAGTTATTGAAAAGAACTAATTATATCGAGTGAAAAAAACTCTAGAATAATATCGATCGCCTCTCACTTATTTATAAGTGATTAAATGAAATATTGAATTTATGTATCTTAGCAAGTACTGAAGAACTACGATGTTATATGAGGGAATTCAACAAGGAAGGATGTTAGAGTTTCCTAGCCTAGTAGACCTAACCACCTACCTCATGACCTTCATGAAGAAAGTGTCATAAGTTTAGTGATCATAGTATATGATACCCAAAGACAAATGTTAACAAATAATATATTATTATATATTTTATACATGGTATGTATAAAGAGTAAGAATAGTAATAATATTAATAATGTAAGAAAGAAGGAAAAGCGCCATATATTTTTATTATTACTAAAAGAAAATTAGATATTGCAATACCTACAAAATTCCAATTAGGAACTAGTTAAAAGTTCATGAGTTAAAATATTAAAAGTACCTAAATTAAATAAAAAGGGTTAAATCACAAAATCAAGTGATTCTTGATTTAACTGTGAGGATTCGACTGAAAAGTATGTCTATAACGTCCCAAGTGAAAGAGAAGCGTAAGTATCTCTTCCATCTTTTTGGAGTCATTATTCTTCCTGATTATTCCCAAGAGAGTTCTTGGAGAACA
>LPNX010112976.1:58809-75901 GCA_001517045.1 Pseudotsuga menziesii
GTAAATATAATCTAAGAAATAAGTCATTTACATTATATCAACTCTACACAGAACAGTATTCTAAATGAAGCAATATTCTAAAAACATTATTCTATACTTGAGAATGATCATCAATTCAAAGTATTAAAGCTAAAATAAAAAATATCGAAGAACTGTGAGGGTCTGTAATTATTTCTACCAAGAACCAAGGTTATATAATATCTTTTTCCATTAACCAAAAAAATCATAAGTCGAATCTACAGTCCAAGTATCGAGACGAGTTAATGTTCCACGATTTATGCTTTACCAATACTCCACATTAAACCAAACCATATATTTATCATACCAACTAGATCGACAAAATCATATGTAGTAAAGAAAGTGTCACATAATAAATTAATAAATCAAACCCTTAAAATACTTAAAAAATACATTATAAGAATCGCATGCCATAACGAAATCCCCAATGCAATAAATCAACCCTAATACTATTTACAACATGCATTAAAAACATAAATATTATTACATCGAGGTCATAGGATTGATTCACGTAGGCGTTATGCCCAAATTGAGTCCATACATCTATAAACCCTTGCAACCGTAATGACCCAAGATCGATTCATGTAGTGTCTGTTTATTTACAAGACACAATAACAAATCCTGTAGGATTAGTTATTTGGTTTCTACCTCACAGTGTAGCATTACACTATAAAAGCCATGCTATATATATAAATACGTAGGCTGTAATCTAAAACATCAAATATTTGCACAGAGGTCAAAAGACCCAATAAAATTCCCCACTGTAACTAAGGCCCTCAGCCCTATATTTTTAACAAATCCATTAAACATTATTGCAACCGTGTCAATGCTAGGAGAATAGAAATGACAACCATCGAAGGGTTATACCATGTTATGGATCTTACATGTTAAACTTAAAGATTTATCCGTAAACAAGTTTCATCCATAAAAATGATAATGCAATTGTACAATATAGTATCGTAGCTGAAATGTCCGGAATGGCAATGCCACATACGACATGGCCCCCAAAGCCAAAAATGTTTGCAACATTTATCCATAGAGTAATTCAAACAATGATTTCTATTACACACAGTCCATATAATATCAACAATCCATTCATATAACTACAGAGTAGCAGCGTAAATGGAGGGAATTCCATTGCCCTTCACGGCATGGCTCCAAAGGCCAACAACACACTAACAATTTCATAAAAATAAATTAAACACTAATTGTGAAACCTCATAGTGCAATGAAGAAGAGTGCTAACCATGAAATTGACATAGTAAATGCAAATATTGTAGATAAACTTATAAACATAAACATTACCAAAACCAATACAAGGTTACACAGTCATTTAAAGTTTGCCTTGCACCATTGCAAGGAATGGTGGTGCCACCATTTCAATAAAATAAACTTATTAAAATACATAGAGCCGTTGAGAGTTACCCAAACACGGTTTCCAAATGACAATAGATACATACCTTACATCGCAGCTAGCCTCCCAAGATCCAATCCATCACATAGTGTAGAGGCAGAGCTCACGCAGTGCTGCTTAAAATGATCTGAACCAATGCGTGACCCAAGCCCTAAGGTTGAGGCCCATGTATTTAAATCCACATTAATGTCGCCACCTTGGCCTTTGTCAACTAAATTCAAAACCCACATTGTGTAGGTTATATCACCCTTTCAACACAAAGCCAAGTATTGATCAATGTGCCATGTAAAATATACATCGAATTACATTGGGTTTAATCCATAAGTCCGTGGCATATGAAATATCCCATCGGGGGCTATAGGCCAAAGTTATAAAATATTATACCAACTATTAAAACCATACAGAAAAACTATGTTAAAGCATGAACCAATGGGTAAATCCTTTATACCATAATAAATGGGTGACACATAAATAATAAGTGTAGTATTGACCAAGTCACTATCATAAAATTCATATGTATAACAATAATAAGCAGTTAATCATAGGCTAGTTAACCATCCATCCGGGTCTAAATATCATCTAACAACCGGCATATTGTAACTAGGATAGATATTTGAAACTCGGTGCTAGTGATGAAAGGGACAGCTTGGCCTGTTCAGTTTTTATAAGCAGTTTTTTGTCGCCAAGTGTACATGCACGTAAAATGGAAAGAAATCCATTAGTTCGTAAGAACTAAGTAATCCTTACGTAACAAGTAGAAAACAATTACCTCTAAGGTCTTACAAGGGAAACTAGTCTCACCACTCCACTGCCTTTTCCAATAACAAACTTAAGTAAGAATTGTGTACACGAAAATAATCAAATTTATAACCAATGAGTACCTAATCAAATAACTAACATACATGTAAATGCGTAACCATTGATCATAAAAATAATCAACATCGTGACAATGTAAGTAATACGTTAAATAACCGCATCAATAAATAAGAAAGCAGAATGTAAGAACCAACTTACGACTTTACAATACAATGAACAAAGTGCGACACATTCCGTACAATTTCAGATAATGTCCAACATAGTTAGTTTTGGTTAGCATAATAAAAAATATATATATATTTTCAAATTTTGGGGACATTACAATACTTTTGGGCCATCTATTTATAGATCTTATATTTTTGTATTTTATTAATTTTTACATATATTAAGTTTTATTTTCTATGGACTGTAGTAATTTTTTGGAGCTGATTTCTATGGTTTGAAGTTTTCATTTTTTGGATATTGTTCGGGTTTTATTTTATGAAAAAAAAATCACACATGCAATTTGTAGAGTTTTGTTTTCATATTTCTGTCATTTTTAAGGGATTTTGGCAACCCATATTTACTGTTTTTACCATTAACCTTGAGAGTGTTCCTTGTAAGTAGTTTTAAGAATTCCTTTTTGGGTTGGTGGTTTAGAGTATCATTTATTTTATAGTCCCTATGAGATATTAGAGTGTTTTTTTTAAATAAAACATTGTATTACTTTACAGAGACAAATTACATAGCAGATAACGTCCATAATAGTCAAAAGGAAATATTATCCATGACACCATTCGGTACCAAACCTGTTCTTTCTTCCCAAAAGAATACAGAGTCTTCCCAAGCCTTCCATATATCCCCATAACATCTTTTCCTATAAAAATTATAGAAGTTGCACTCCCACAACATTACAGAGACACTATAAATCCTAGTGAGTTCTAGATTCACCATAAACTGTATGTTCATCAAAACTTCTGCTACTGGTCTACAGAAAACAACCTCTAAATAAAACCAAAGCCAGTATAACAAAAGACCCAGACAGAAAGAGGAGAAATTAGACTCGGTCTGGAGGGGTGACACCCAAGCAGGGTGAAACTGTTGAGGTTAGAGCCGCAGTGGCATTCTTGGGGCCAGCTTTGTTCTCAATTCCTGCCTCATCTCCTTCATTCTATGACCAATAGGGTGGAAAGGTTAGCCCAACTTGGCTGTGACTATATCTATCTTCTAGTGCATGATGTGGCACTTGCTGATATGTTCCTTCCATATTTGCGCTGGTTCCTCATCCCCTTCACCCTTAGCTTCTCTTGCCACCCGAGGAATGACCCACCAAATGCGTCGTAACCCAGTAAATCATCAACAAATGATCATAAGTAGAGGCTCTGCTTTCCATGGTGATAGGGTCAAGTACCCAGTCCGCTACTTCCTCATGTAAGCATTCTTTCGGCATGAGCTTCACCTTTTCCCAAAGCTCTAAAACCACCTTGTCGACCTCCAAACGAATTTCTAGTGGGACATGTTCCTTGAAATGTTTTGCCTCCTCCTGGGATTGAATTTGAGCCTGGTTGCTTGACGAGTTCTCCTCAAGATTCCCTTTCCCTTGCATTCAGGGTGAGCGGAAGCTTCCCCAGATCCTAACTCCATTCTAAACCACCGCTTGGGAGCCTTAATACAAGGGAGAGGAATGGAAACCAGAAGCAAGGGGCAAATCCAAAACACACCTTCAATAACACACACCAATGGGAACACTAGAGAGAATGCGTGGTTTTGGAACCTAAAAACTTTGCAACATTGAGCAGTGATAGATGGCAGAGCCTTCACTACATAAGAAGAGGAGGGATGCATGGGAGCCTTCCCATTCCAGTCCTTTTCTCGCATGAGGATGATCATGAAGGTGAGATCCTTCATACCTGCACCTACTATGTCCCTCCTATGGAAATTACGACCCCAATCCTACCAACGATCTCACCTCAATATGCCCATCTTATCATTATTTGTAGCATTAAACATAATGATGGTGAAGGAAAACCACCATATCCTCTGATTATTTAACCCACATCACCTGCAAAGCATTTAGGATGGTCTAGTTTGGGCGTGCTTGCGCCTCCTATGCCCATCTGTCCTACAACCATCCAGATGAGCCACTTGCGCCCTATTGTTCAGATCACTTGATGCCACTTATCTGTAATGCTAGGACCATTCTTTCTCCCTGAATTCCTCTAGTCTATCGCATCAAAATCCCAGTTCACCTTCCATGCCAACATTTTCTAGCAAGTCAGCTGCTTTGTTGGACTCTCGTCTGACATGGCTAAAGGAAATCACTATATGAGTAAGGAGGAGGATGCGGAGGTATTCCAACCTAATAGAAATGTGCTAAATAGAGGATACCTTTTCAGAGGCCTATCCCATCACCATTCGTTTGGCCATCTGGATAAGTATGCTTGAGTCTCCCTCAATGATTGCAGGGAAGTAGCCACCTCTGAGCAAAACTTTAAATCCGTAAATCATTAGTGTCAAAACCAATGGCTCCCAGAAAAATATTCAAAATCCTTCCATCATGGTGACAACATAAACCACCAAAGCCCGTAATTCCAGGCTTTCCCCTGGAGGCTCCGTCAAAGTTCAACTTCAAAGCCTATGGGGGAGGGGAGGACGAGAAATTCGACCTGGATGGCTAGAATATCGTGTCTTGTCTTCAGAGGCCCTCCATCAGAGAGCTGTCAAGACCCCAAATTGCAGCAATCTGGGATTCTTCTCGAGGGATTATCTTATCCTGGTCATGCCATTACATGCTCCAGATGGAAGACAACAGGTTGTCCTTCACCATATTCCACACTGCCTCTGAATCTCTATGTTGATACCTGAAGATCCTAGCCTTTTGTCCCTTCCACAGACACCACATGGCCATACCCAAGAAGGCATCCCACATAGATATGATAATAGGGTTCTTAAAGGCTTTTGGGAGCCACTCTTTCAGGCTTTGGGATGGTTGACCCTGCTTCCTATCGCTTCTTCGAAATCCCATCACCCCTTTCTCCCATATGATCGCTATGAATGTGCACTTATCCAGGAGGTGACCCATGGATTCCTCCTCTTGATAGCACATACATCATTGAGAGGGTCCTTTCACCCCACAATGTCTCAGGTTTTCGTTGGTCAAGATCCTTCCTCTGACAACTAGCCACACGAAAAGAGATACCTTGGGTCAAAGATTCACGGTCCATTTCTTCTTCCAGATTCCATCGTCCTCCTCATGGTTACCCAGTCTGATATTGTATGCTTCCTCAATGCTAATGGAGCCCCGATTTGTATATCCCCATCTTAAAATGTCTGGGCCTTTCTTAACCTTGACAAAATGTTGGATCATTTCTTCCTGAAAATCCCCCCAATCATCCATGCTTGTGAGTTCAGGTTTATCATGAAAATACCATTGTATTTTATCTTTGGAATTTCCAAACATCTAAGATTGGTTCACCAGGACCTTTCCCTCCTCGATGGCCTTCTCCTTGATTTGAATCCATCGCGGATCTCTCCAAGGGATGGGAAGCTGATTCCATGAATCATCCGAGAATTTGGCACTGTTACCATCCCTGATCTCCCAGAAATTATGGTCTTGGACAATATTCCTGCAAGTCATTGCTTTCATCTATATGGGGGACCCAATTAGAGTCTCGTTGAATCTAATGAATTGCTAAATGGGCCGCTCATAACCAGATTTAGTCTACCAAATCTTGACCCAGGACTCAGATGAATGATTTACCCATTGCCACAAAAATTTTACTCCTTGGATCTTAGACATAACTTCGAGATCTCTGAGGCCCAGTCCTCCCCGCTCCTTTGGGCAACAGATATCCTCCTAGTAGACTAGGGGAAATTTAGCTTTTGCCTCTCTTACACCTGACAAAAAATTCCGTTGTAGAATTCAAATTACCTTGACGATAGACTTAGGAGCTAAGAGAATCAAGAATAGGTATATAGGCATAGCCTGCATGATGGTTTTAATAAGGATCAACCTGCTGGGGAAGTTTAAGAGTCGAAGAAACTAGCTTGAAATTTTATGCTTCATTCTATCTAGGAGTTCCTGCGAGGATGATTTCTTCATCCTCCCCACCCGAGGTGGAATTCCTAGGTACTTAGACGGGAAGGATCCTTCCGAGAAACCCAGGATCCATAAGATGTTCCTCTACGTAGTTGGGCAGTTGTTCACAAAAAATACCTGAGACTTGTTCAGATTGACATCCAAGCCCGAGGCCTTAGAAAAGAGGTTCAGGCTATTTTTGAAGCTTTTTGATTCTTGGACGGAAGAGTGCCCCATGAGCATAGTATCATCTACACATTGCTGGTGAGTCTGAGGTGCCATTCCATCATGAACTTTGAACCCTCTGATTTCTCCTCTCTCTACCTAGGACATGATAAGGTGACTCAATCCTTCAGCCATAAGGATGAAGAGGAAAGGGGACAGAGGATCACCTTGTCTAATACTGTGAGTGGGATGGAAAGTAATAGTTGGGGACCCATTAAGGACAATGTTAAAGAAGGGAGTTGTGACTAAGCCCATGACCCATTCCACCCATCCTTGAAAAAAGCCATAGGTCTCCAACATTTTCTCCATAAACTGCCAATTTAACTTATCATAAGCCTTTTCTATATCAATCTTGATCATCATACCTGGTTTCCTCGTGATTTTGAGCAAGTGAAGCACCTCATGAAAAAGAATGAACCAATCCAAAATTTGTCTTCCTTCCACAAATCCTTAATGGAGAGGGATAACAAGATTGGGAAGGAGAGGTTTAATATGGTTAGCAATTATCTTGGAGATTATTTTGTAGATGACATTACACACTACTACATTTCCACAAAAAATCCGACGACCGAATTGTCGGATTTTCGACACTTCCCTGTCGCATGTACGACACCATGATTTTTTTTAAGCGTCGGTTGGTTATCGTCAGTTATCCGACATTTTTGACAACCTTCGGTTAAGAGACACCTCAGCTAACCGTCGGTTAAATGTAACTCACCAGTTATCCGACATATAATTCATAATCAACTTTAAGCATAGGCGTTGGTGAAGCGATAGTGGAGAAAACATAAGTGTCGGTTAAGCAACAAAAATGTCATCGAAAAAAGCGACGGTAATGAATTTTTTTTTTTAAATAACCTTTAAGCCGTTGGTTAAGCGAAGGGTTAGAAAATGTAATTGTCAGTAAATCTACAGAAGGGGCGTCAATGAAGCGACGGAAGTCAATTTTTTTTTTTTAAATAGCCTTAATTCCATCGGTTAAGTGACGGGTTAGAAAATGTAATTGTCGGTGAAGCGACAGAAGGGGCGTTGGTGAAGCGACGGAAGTCAATTGTTTTTTTAAAATAGCCTTAATTCCATCGGTGAAACGACATAAGAGTCGTCGCTTAAGCGAAGGTAGTCAATTTTTTTTTTAAAAATTTAACCTTCACGCTGTCGGATAAGCGACGGCCATAACTGTTTTAAAAAAAAATACAAATGAGTTCTCTGGTGGTTCTTCAAATAGTCCCTTCCTCCCAATTGATTCACTCTAGTCCCTTCATTCGGGAGGGGAAAGTCATTATTTTATAAGTGGGGGTTTCCCTTGCCAGGTTAATGTCGTATGAAAAAAATTATTGCTTGGACTCTTACAAAAAGGATATTATATTAGGCGGAAATGGGTAGGCTTTTTTCTATAACTGGTAGCCAATCCAAGTATTGCATATTGAGTATCCAAGTCAAGTAACCAATCCAAGTCCGAGCATACAAACCCGGTAAGCCCAACCGAGCGTTCCAACTGGTAAGTTTTTGATAAATATATCTCTTCTTCTTTCTGTAAATAGTGGCAATTGTAATAAGTAAGTAACCCAACCGGTTGTTGCAAGTCAAGTGTTGTTGGGGCTATCAATGTCCTACATTTATGCTAATTTTTTTGGAAGTCTCTAAGTAAGGTAAGCTAATTCAAGGCTGGATACCCACCCCAGCAGTTCAAATATCTAAGGCTTGCAAATATAGGGAAGGGTTTGTTCAATCATAATATCTCAATCTTGCAAATATAAGGTAGGGTTTATTCCATCGTAATATCCCAAAAAGAGCAAAATAAGCAGCCATGTCACATATTAAAATAATTCTAGCCTGAATTCATGTCATAAGAATTCTTGCTTGAAAACAAAAGCCCGTACCCATCAATCTACTTGAGACTTTTCATTTGAACATCATAGATTTACTATCGGAACAGAGTAAATCAATCCATTCAATATCTGGATTCATCTTTCCACTTACTTAATGTTATTGAATAAATTGAACCAGTCATTCTAAAAACACTATACCATCCATATAAAAAAAAAAAGTTCCCATGTACCTCTGAGTTGAATCTCTTCATGAAAGAAGGGAAGGTAACATGACTCTCAAATGATAGACACTTTGAATTTTTCTTTCAGTACGGAATACGGGCCTACCACAGTTTTATCTAGGAATGGCTGACTCTCCAAGATAGAAAGAAATGAGAGTCCGTCATTCAAGGCGATAGAGAAAGAAGGCCAAACGTACTATACAAATATCCCAAGCTTGCAAATATATGGGAGTCTTTGATCAATCACGATATCCCAAAATAAGCAGGCATGTCACATATAGAAAGCCTTTCATAAGAAACCTACCACCTATTATCTTTAGTAAACCTGTATCTCATCAATATTTAATTTGCTCGCCCAATTGGGAGGTTCTGCTACGTTTTACTGTTCAATCAAGGAAAAATAAAGAAATGAGAGATGGTCAATCAAGGCAGGAAATAAATCCCAAATGGACAGTTCAAATGTCCCATGTTTGCAAATAATAATTTAATAATGAAATAGGCAAACGCTACATAATTACCTAGAAAAATGCAATAGGTCAAAGGAAAAATATAGAAATGCAAATCACTGCAATGAAATAGGAAAACACTACATAAATATATCAAAATGCTAAATTTCCGACCATGTCACATATGGAAAGGCACATCATAAATGCATAGAACACTGTTGTTTACAAATAGTTTTTGAATATTATCATTCCTCCATGACAGTAATACCAGAAGAGGACAAATATAGGAATAACTATTTAATATCTAGCACCATACCTCTATCCCCAAGACTATTAAGTGCTTTATGTTACCCCCCATATTGCATGGGTTTCCAATGGTAAACTTTATTACAAATTCAATGAAGATGACAGGTTTATGAGTCCATGAATAGCCTAGGATCCTTGATAGTATACTTCATGGGATGAATCAGATCATTCCAGGAAGCTTCACTAAGGGTTACTAAATTTCTGGGCGCTGTTAAGGGTTTTGATGATGAATACACATGTCATTTCCTCATGAACACCCTAGTGTTTTGAGTTGGTTTTCTAGCTGCAAACATCTTTGAAGATTGTTTTCTTTTCCAAGATTACTGTACTTGAACACACAGCAAAGTATTGTTCCCTTTCTGATCCATTTGCAGTGACATGAAACTTATGATGAAGTTTTCCAACTCATTGCGAAATCATAACAGAGTTAGCACTTGGGTGTGTGGTTTGAACTTGGCGCTAATGTGGATTCTCATATTTTTGTTTCTATGTTTCCAGCAAAAGCATTTTAGAGGCCTATTTCTTGATATGACAGCAATCCATGTCATGAAAATCTCAGGGCAGGGTCCTCGTTGTTTTCTAGCCAGATCTGGAGAGAATGAACAACACTGTGTTATTCTCACCTTAGGATGCTTTATGGTTAAAATTTGAGGACCAACTACACATGGAGAATGCTCAGATGTTACTTTCAAGATGCAGATCACCCCATTACATGAGTTGATCAAGATAGAAATAAATACCTAATGTAATCACTTCAGCAGGCTTTTCCAGAACTTGTTTTGGCAAGACTGTTTGCTTGCAGCAGCATCAAGGGTATTTTTCAAGACCTGGAGAGTAATTTCTGACCACAGTTTTGCCTAAAACTCCCAGCCTACCAGACCTGTGCATACATTCACCTCCAACTGGCAGTAAATTTCCATGATCTGGGCATAAAGACAACACTAAGAAGCCTTGTCTCCAAATCTGGGCATATTCTGAGCATATCATGTAGTGATTTCCTGTGGTGGCAACTCTAAAAGATAATTTTATGTGTACCAATCAGTTGGATGAATGACTCCTGTAGCCTCTCTTCATGATCGAACTGAGGATGCAGCATTGGTATGGTGACTATGATGGGTTCGTCTTGTTGAGCAAGTCAGGGAGATGTTATAAAGAGACATCCCTATTTCATTTTGAAGTTCTTCTCATCACTTTTCATTCTTCAAATGCATTTGAAAAAATCAAGAGAACTTTATGATCACATTCTTGATGCATTGCTTGTGGGTCTAGAGAACGCATTCTTGTCATTTGATGTTCCTACTGTGAAAGCATACTTCAATTTTGTAGTTCAGTTGGCAAATGCCTATGTATCTTCTTATGAATGAATCAACCAGGAGCTTTTCACCAGTGATCTGCATTTCTAGATTTTTCTTGTTGAAACACACTCTATGGATTTAGGTTGAACATGATAAAACAATAGTAGAAAACATTTTTAGACTCTCTTTTTAAAGTCTGAAGATAATCCTGAAATTTTCTACAAAATTATAGCAAAGACTTCCACACCTTCCAATTAGGACTGCCTAAATTTTTTATTAAATTTGGCATAATCGTTCCACTTATATCTTCACGTGGCAAACAATCAGAGCCAGTTCCACTTTAAAATGAAGCAGAATCTATACCTTTTATGGTCTTTTTAGGAGCTGCCACTGGACCCTGTTAATAGTAACATTGAAAAACAGAAAAAAATGAACACCATTATTTTAAAATCGGAGCATTAGAATCAACTAAAGTAAATATCATCATCCAGAATCAACCCACCTCATAGGGATTTTTCTCGTACTCTGCATCAAGGGTACTTAGGAGTGCTGGCTTTACATCTACCCGAAATCCCTTAATGTTTGTCAATGCAAAGGTTTTTTTTAGTGAAATGTCTAACTTATCTAAAAATGAGAGATTCTGACATGCCCTTTAAAAATGAAGATCTCATGACAACAAAATGAGAGATTCTGACATGCCCTTTAAAAATGAAGATCTCATGACAACAAAATGGGAGATTCTGACACATCCTTACAAAATGAAGATCTCATGACCACAGTACCTGGAGCAACAAACTTATGTAAGATGCCAATAAGCTTGATTGTTGAATTTCTTGTTGTTGCAGTACTAGATTGTAATCCAACATCCTTGCAAAAATCAATTACATCCTGACATTCATCATGCATTATCAAATGTCAAACACTACCGGAAAAAAGGCTCAAACGCATAATTTACAGAAGCACAGCTATATCATAAACTAAATCATACAAAGAGTAGGCCATTGATATATATTCTAGCAAGATGGATCACCTTTAGTTTTATGTGTGATACTCCAAAATCTTCCATAGCAGTGACCATCCAAAGTAAACCTTCACTGAGAAACTTGGGATTTTTGTGCTCTTTCATGATCTTAAAAAGCTGAAATTTTTGGGATGAAAATAGCTCATCAATTTAAGCAAGCATACAAGCCAGCAAACAACAATTAATAGCATAAAAAAATCCAGTTATACATATAAATAGAAATGGGCATAATGTGTTGTAAGTTCAATATATTTGCAAATATATAACAAATGAGGAAAATGTTGGTTTCTATGATAGAAAATGTAGATCTTGGCTTACTCTATCAAAGACAAATATGGGACCAACAGTGTCACAAAATGCTATAAGACACTTCATGGCATGTCCACGAGTCTTAATATCTGACACTCTTTCGGAAACCCCTGAAAACAACAACTTGTTAAAACTTAAAAGCATACCAGTGTGATCATCTTATAAGCAACTTCTATGGTAGAATGAAACAATTATCTTTCCAAATATATTAGCTATTAACATTCGAATATAAAAGCATACCTAAAATACATAAAACAACACATCTTTTTGGAAACTTTGACATAATCGAAACAATGTGTGTAATAACCTCAATAACCTTCTGTTGAACCTGCAATTCAGATATTTCACAAACATTACCATCATAAAACAATGTTGTTCTAACACAAAGATCTCAATCAATGTTTCAAAATATACCTGGACATTTTTTTCACCCCATCTGGGAATTGCACATAATAAGCGGACCAAAATTTCATCCTTTGGTTCAAGAGCACTCAAACCCTCAACTATTTCCTTCAAAGAAGTTATTGCTATGAATCCAAAACAATTCATGGGAAACAAAATCATTACCAATTTTATATCTTAGAAGACACAACAGACTGAAAATATAAGTTGGACACAACGGACTGAAAATAACCCACAGAAAGACCAACTTCAATGTCTCGTATGTAAAATATTCCACTCAAGGTAAAAACTCCAAGATCACTCAAACCCTCAACAGTTTCCTTCAAAGAAATTATTGCTGTGAATCCCAAACAATTCAATGGAAACAAAATTATTACCAATTTTATATCTAGAAGAAATGTCAAAAGTACATTCTTGTGTACGAAACTACAAATATAAGTTGGACACAACCGACTTATCTTTGATAATATCCCACAGAAACAACAACTTGAATGTCTGATATGTAAAATATTCCACTCAAATTAAAAATTCTAAATAAGCTTGAAACATAAGATTACATACTTGATATGTCTTAAGGGAAAAGGCATAATGAATCAATGTCCTGTTAGCACCGTTCACTGATGCAAAACTCAGATTCTGGTATAACAAAAAGTGGTCTCTCAAACAAATTAAATTATTAAAGGAATACGCAGATTGCTATAACTCATGTAAAGGCACATCACCATTACACATAGCATCATAATAACACTTGAGCATACTTTTGTCATGGAGGGTCCTCGCATTTCCTTTAATGTTTTTGACAAAAAAAAATATAAAATTAAATGATAAAGGGATGTCAAACTTGTTAAAGATAATGCAACTACAAGACCCATTTTAGAAGACATGTTAAGATTATGAATTCAAGTCTTAAACTTCATTTAGTGTGTGTCTTGACAAGAGAAAATTCGAGAGCTGATTAAGTGAATGTTCTAACGGTTTACTGCTGCTTTGGCTTGACCTCCAGGGTTCTTGCTGGTCCTTCAAAAAAAATACAAATGCCTATTCTTTATAACTTTAAGGTATTTATCTAACATCAAAATACTGTTAAAATAATTTCGAAGGAGATGACTAAGGGTCTGCCCAAGTATGAAAAAAATGCCAAAATTTAATTTCCATATGGTCGTGGGCAGGGTCCTCTGACATACTGTCTTCCATCTGATCAGCTTGTTGTGTTGGTGATGGTGTAGCCCCAAAAGCAAAATTTCAATTTGTCAATCCAAAAATTGGTGGCTGAGGCATAGAAGAAATGTCTTTTGAAGCAAATGTAAATGTGATAGGGGTGGTACCAGCCGATCCAAATGAAAATGTAGATCCAGATGGAGTGTTTCTTTCCCCTCCAAAAGTAAATGAGATTCTTCCTGTAGCTATATATCCACCAAAAGAAAAACCTGCAGAGGGCAAGGATGCATTGCCCCCAAACCCAGATCCAAATCAGGGTAATGTTGACTGTGAAGATGTTGCACTGGAATCTCCAAAACACTGTCCCATGCCAAATGATGGAGTATTGCTTGAACCATAGAATGAAGTGCTGGCAGAACCATACGAGGCACTGCTTCCACCAAATGCTGGAGTATTGGCAGTAGCAAATGACACACTGCTTCCCCCAAATGATGGAGCACTAGCTGAACCAGATAAGGAGCTGCTTGCACCAAATGAGGGAGAACTGCTGGATTCAAATGTACTCCCAGAAACAAATGAAGGAGTGCTACGAGAAAAAAATGGAGAAATCCTTCCAGAAGTGAATGCAGGAGTGCTGCCAGAACCAAATGAAGGGGTACTCCCAGTGGCAAATGAATATGTAGTATTTGAACCAAATGTTACACCTGAGCCAAATGAAGGTGCAGTGCTTGAGCTATATTGAGGAATGCTGGCTGTACCAAATGAGGGAGATGTACTAGAATTAAACTGTGGAGTGGTGCTCAACCCAAATGAAGGACAGGTGCTGGAACCAAATTGTGGATTTGTGCTCAACCCAAATGAAGAAGAGGTGTTTGAACCAAACTGAGAGCTGCTGCCCAATCCAAATGAAGTACTACTACTAGAATTGAAGCTAGAGGTACTAGTAGAACCTACCGAAGGGCCACTGGCAGCACCAAATGTAGTTGTGGTGCCAGACCCAGATGTAGGAGTACTAGTAGAAGCAAATTGAGATGTGCTACTATTGCTGAGGCCAAAAGAAGGTACACTGAAAAAGCCTGATGAACTGGGTGCAGTTAAGCCAAACAAGCTACCTGAAGCACTAGAAGCTGAAGCAGACAGAGTTGACCCAAACAGAGAAGGGCTTGTGTTCCCACATAAAGCACTACTTGAAAATAAAGATGCTGATGGTAGTGAACTAGAAAGAGAAGGCATGTTTGGAGAACTCCCAAATGCAAATGGAGCTGAGGTGGTAGCCGTAGCAGAACATGATGCCTGCCCAAACAGAGATCCTATAAAAGCAGACTGAGTATTGGGAAAGAGACTACTTGTAGAAGCTGAAATTGCAGTTGTGCTTGATAGAGTGCTTGAAGTACCATCAGTTACTCCTAAAAGAGATGGGGAAGGAGATACAACACTGTTTTTCAGTTCATTTTGGGATTTTACTGTGAAATTTGCACCACTGGTAGAGCTTTTACATGAATGGTCTTCACCTATAACAGATGATGGTTCAACCTGTGGAAATGTTTTAGGGCTTCTCAATTTGGAATCTGTCTTTGCAATAGCAAATGCAGCACTGCTCTTCCCAGAAAATGAAAATGGAACTGAATTCATACCATTTGTCTCGGAGATAGAACCACCAAATAATGGGAATCCCACAAAAGTTGCAGCAGTAGTGGTTAATGTAGAGAACATACTGCCTAAAATGGACAAAGTGGGTGAACTCCCTGCTGACATGCACAAGTTGTTACTAGAATATAAATACATGGTAAAGCTTCAAATAGAAAATAAACATGCAAAGTGAATCTTCGGTGCTATTCAACCCTTAAACAAATAGCCATGTCTCCAAATAAAACATTGTTAAAGATTATCTACAATCTAAAGCTAACTGTACACTGTCGAATTTAGAAAATACAACTCAAGATTTGGTTGCCATACCTAATAATTCAGATTTTGATGTAGAATTTTTCAATATTAAGTATCAAATTTGATCTTATAATTGTAAGTTCAGCAACGTTTTGTAAATTTGGAAAGAAATTAAGTATATGCATTCCACTAGCATTATCCCGTTATTTAATATTAAACATAGTTCATATTTATGTAACATTTGATGAATAGAGTGAAGCTATTGAGTAGAACACAGTACCGATTCCTTGAAATCTTCCAAGTACTAATGGGTAATGGTGAATTCGAAGGTCCTAGGTGAATATGAAATGTCAAATCCTTCCAATAAACACTACGTCCAAAAAAATTGCTAACTGTGGACAGCCTAAATAAGATGTATGCAAGAATCCTCCCACAAACAGAAGGCAACAGGAAGTTCTTTTGAACATTGAACAACACAATCAGCTTCAAAATTTCCAAAAAAACTGAATATTCATCCTGAAAAACACTAATTAGAGTTTTCACTTGGGCCTGCCAATGTTAGAAGGGAGTTTCGACTCTAAAGTAATTTCAAAATTAAATTCTTATCCGTGAATATCAGATGCATAGACTCAAATTCAAAAACAAGGAGTCTAAAAGGGGAGATTCAATCAGAAAAAAAGGGGGCATTGTGTTCATTTAAAAAACAAAAATAGAAGCAGCTACAATAGAGTAAGTAAATAGCAATATCCACAACCAGCCAATAGCAATCAGGGGAGTCTCTATTTTGATTAACCATATATCAATATAATCAAAATTGAGGGCAAGCATTTTGGAGACCATTGGTTCATTCTGGATATTTTCTCAATGTCCTGGGATCAAAACCTATTCAAAACAATCATTTAAGGCACAGTATTGGTCATGCACAAGAAAACATATCAAAAATATAGAAATGCAGATCACTCCTCATGTGAAGACAGATTCCTTTATGTTTTGTGAAGAACAATACATATTTTAAACATCAATGCATTTATACAACTAACAGTTTGGCCACATTGCATGGTAAAAATATGAATCTGTTAAACATACACAGCAATTTGGATACAAATAATATTAATCTTAACCTTAACCTTAATCCAAATCTTAATCTTAACTTAATCTTAACTAGATACAAATACCTTAGCTTGGAAAAGCTTGGTCAATGGCTCAACATGTAGACTTTGAAGATCTTCCAAACTAGAAATCTCTAGCCCATCAAGATTCTCACTCTGCAGTATAAAGAAAATGCATGTCTATAGTTAGCTGGAAGAAAAAAACAACATATCTGGTCATAAGAAAGAAACATTGTAATAATGCATGCATTTTACCTTATTGAGCTCCTCTCTGTTTCAAGAATAGTTTAATATTCTCTACGAAACAGGGCCAACCACGTGAAGGTGTAAGCTCATATGGCCCCTCCCCCCCCTCACATCACTCTCAATTCCCCATACCCAATGCACGTGCTTGGAAATAAATGATATTTTGTGCAAACATCATGAGTTTCTTGTCTTAAAGGAATTACATGCATTTGATCATTAATTAGTTTATAGCGTTCATTAATTAACTCATTCATTCATTCATACATATAAAAAATTAAATAGTTGAAGACATTACTCCATAATATCAAAAATAATATCCAAGGACAATGCATAAAA
>LPNX010112976.1:100315-130006 GCA_001517045.1 Pseudotsuga menziesii
CATGTGTTTATTGCTTAGATTCATTAAGTTCTTCTAATACTATTGTCAAGATTCAACATTAAAGACTATTATTTGGTCTAGTTGAAACATTTAGTTGAACCATTTTGTAAATATTTTCCAACAACTTCTACAATGGTATTTGGATTTTTCAAATTATGATAAGTATTGCAATTGCTTCTTTTAACTCTTTTTCTCGTTTGGATACTCTTTTGTTTCTTAGCAAAGTTATTTATATATGAGATTTGTTTCTTGGAATAGTAGGAATAACATGATTTTGTTATGTTATTCTACTGTTATGTTGTATTTATGTGGGAATTCACTGACTTGAAGGTTCTGTGTTTAACGACATTACTTAGCTTGTATTGTAAACATATGGACATCGTGGGTATAGGCCATGCTGTGAATGGCATGAGCCTTTCCCAGAGTGCTGTGATAGTATACGTAGGGTTAATTTGATAGGACTGTGTATTTAAATTAAAAGTTGGTCGAGGCCATGACTTATGTGAGTGTTGTGGAGTCATTCGTTTCGTAGAGGCCAAGCTATAAATACGCTAGATGGAATTCATTGTATTTAGCTGGTAAATGGACTATGTCTAGTTATATTATATTGGGTGTATTTTAATAACCACAACATATTGGTAAATCATATTAAAAATAACCAAATTCACAAGTTTAATATTCCATATTAATAATTAGAATGTAACATGATTAAGACATATGAATCAATTGAAATTTTTGACATTGTTGGCTGGGAAATGATCAATTCAAAGTTTCATGGTTTGTGAAAATTTTGTTAAGACTTCTCATGGCTCACACACGTAGAAATCCTTTTTTTTTTATTCAAACCAGCTGGTAGCCATGGCCAATGAATCCAATCCAAGGTGACTTAAAGTGGCCAATGAATCCAAGAAGACTTTTAAGAGGAATGATAATGAATTGTTCGAGGGGAGTGTGCAGGTTGCATCTGAGTCTCACAACATCAAGAACATGGACGGGGATGTGGGAACAAAGGTCATGGAATACTACAGGGAGCATTTCGAGGCTCAATCAAGTTGACAAAAATTCATCTCCTACGGACCATGACATCAAGACTTGGTATCATGATTTCATTCAAGTGGATCTTTGACCTTATTGGGAATTTCATGTTTAGCTTCTATTTGAGAGAACCTTATTTAATTGGTTTCGATTTAGTTAGGAATTCTAATTTTTGGTACTATCTCAAAAACCTTAATTAAATTACAGAATCAATGGTTTTCTATTTTCTCAAAAGTATTATTTAATTAGGGCTTTTAGTTCCTCCATCGCTTCCTTGATTTTCCTTGGGAATATTAGGGTTTGTAGTTTCTCCTTCCCTTAGCATTTATTTAATCTATTTCGGGAGTGTTTTTTCCTCTCACCTACACTAACAGGGAGTCTATCAAAGTTTGGGAATTGTTAATGAATTATTGGGGTACACCATCAGTCTTATTAAAAATTTCAAAGCTTGTTGCAACCCATTTTGAGGTATTTTGTAGTATTGCTTCTTTATTATTAGATTTAAGGGTTAGTGAATCTTTTTTAGTATGTGTTAGTAGATTTTCCTTAATTTTCACAACCCGGATTTAGGGTGTGGAAAGCTTTTTTGTCTGAAGCGAAAATGAATAAAACTAATCTTAATTGAAAGGCATATTGAGATAGACCAAAGGGTTTTTACCATTAACATGGACCCTCGAACTTGTAAGTAGTTTTAGCAATTCCATTTGGGGTGGGTGATATGGATTATTGTACTTGTTATATTATATGTAGCCTATTGGAGTGTTAATGCACAAAATAATATTACATTAGCCATAATCATGAGTGCATATAGATCAAAAATAGAAAAACTCTATTGCCATAGGCACATCATAAGTTGGATTTATCGGGAGCCAAATGCTTTGAGTCATTGAATTATTATGTTAGATTTGAAGGTTTATTTATTTATTTATCTTAAGGTTCTTTAAGAGATTATTTAGGGTAAAACAATAAGTTTTTTTTTATTTGTATGTAGTATGAAATTTGGGGTTTAACACTAAGATATTTTCTTAACATAGTTGTAGTGTTACCAAATTGTATTTTTAATGGTTACTAAAGATCCATTTAAATAAGGAACTATCAATGGAATATTTCCTTGTATAAATATGAATAAATAATATTCATATAGATTGTCATTATTTAGTTCTATAACTATAGAGATTTAATCAAAGTTTATGATGTTGTAGTTTACTTTGTAACCTTAATCTTGTGACAATTGATCTCACTCCAAATAATTCATGCTGTCCTTTTTTTTATTTCATCTAAGTGTTTATTTTATGTAAGTGTGGTTTACGTTTATTAAAGCATTGGTTCATGGAAATAAGAGTTTCCTGACACATGCCAAGAAATAACATGGTTATAATAGGATCCTAGTAGAACAATGATGCTCAAGTACATGATCATTGCTTGACTTGATTAATATTTATGTCGATTCATGAAGTGTGGTGTGCTTCATTTTTGCATTTAGTTTCGTTTATCTTCATTAATTGAATTATTCCAAAATTAAAGAATTTTTGTATAAAGTTTAAGATCTTAAAACTTAAACACCTCTTGACATACACTAACAAATTTTTCATGTACTTACCTTTGTTGATTTATGTTTTAGAGAAATTAATTTCCATAGTTAAATCACTTTATCTTCTTTTATTTTCCATAAGCATCATAGCTATCAACCCTTTCGAATATTACCAATATGAACCCTTATATCAAAATCCAACATCCACTAGCTCATTTCATGTGTCATATTTTGATTCACTATCAGTGTTTATGTGTCAGTATTTCTCCTTAGTATTACTAATCTCACCCACAATATCAAACTTTGAAAACTATCCCCCTCCCCCTCCGCCACACATAACATTTCATCTTTTGATTGACTATTAAGATTTATTCATTTGGGTTTATATTGTGTTGTTATTTTTGGAATAGCATGTGGAAACCTTGACATTGAAACACTCTCGTGAATTTCACTTTCTCCTTAATGGGATTTCTCTATGGATTTTACCGTGTGATTTCGATGATTTGAGACCACTATTTTCTCAAGATACTAGAGTCAACGCATCATGTGTTGATTCCATTATGTCTATGAATGCATGTCTCTAGTACCACTTTGATACCAGTTTTTCACTTCCCATTCCATTAGTTGACCAACATAGATATTGTATAGGAACCAATTATGGGTTCTATATCAATCCCAAAATCCACTTCTAATCCATAATAGGTAATAGATACATGCCTATCCATGCAAAATATAAACATAGCGGAATGAAACTTCATCCACAAGCATGTAACATACATTTACCAGCAAAATATATCATAGACATAATTGTAATAGCATAGAAGATTCAAATAACAATAAATAACAAATGATTCCATCACATACCAGATACAAGAAAATACTTATATGGGATAAACTTCCAAGAAATGACTATGTAAGTGACATTTTCTAGGAAATATTAGGTACTTGATCCATAATATACTATTTCTATTGAGGTTCAACATCCACTCCAAGCTATGAGTACACCAAGGTGACTGAAAACACCTGCAAGACTCTATCTCTCAATCCATCACCCATCTCTCCATCCATCCTCATCCAAATAATCATAAATATATCTCCAATAGCCTCACTTAGATAGCATACCCTTGGATCCACAATATCTTCCCGGCATAACACCTTCGAGGAGTAGGCATCACCTTTAGCAATCTAGTTCCCTCATGATATCCTCGAATGTGTGCATAGAAAGAGGTTAAAAAGTTGCATACTATTGGAGATCTACTTGTAACTTTCACTCATAGATTCTCGTGCATGTAAGGATAAAATAAATCATTAGGTTTGTCTCATGAAACAAAATAACTTACAACTGAACTCTCTCTCTCTCTCTCTCTCTCTCTCTCTCTCTCTCTCTCTCTCTCTCTCTCTCGATTGCATAAATATTTGTGTTCAAGTTTAAAATCAAGTAGGAGGAGCCAATATCTTTTCAAAGATCAAATTGTGATTCAGGTACCATCAGGTATGAATTCAAGACAAAGATATTCACAAAACCAACTTTCATACAAAGTACGGTCACTATGAATTTGTAGTAATGTTGTTCGGGTTAACGAGTGCACCCAAAAAAAATTATGTGTATGATGAATAGTATATTCAATAAATATCTGGAAAAAATTGTTTTGGTCTTTATAAACGACATCCTAGTTTCCTCTAAGACAAAAGAGGAACATGAGGAACACCTTCGCATAGTACTACGGGTGTTACGAGAACACTAGCTTTACGCCAAGTTTAGTAAATGTGATTTTTACAAACCACAGATACAGTAATTGGGTCACATCTTCTGTGAGAGAGGGATAGCTGTTGACCCAGAAAATATTAGAGCCATAAAATATTGGCCTACCCATACTAGTGTCACCGACATTAGGTCCTTTTCAGGATTAGTCACGGTTATTATCGGAAGTTCATTCAGAACTTCTCGAGAATAGCTTGTCCCATGACCGCTTTGAAAAAGAAGAAAAATAAGTTCTTATGGCCGACCAAGTGTGAGGAAAGTTTTGACGATCGCACCAATACTACGAATTGCTGATCATGATGGGGATTTCATTATTTGCATGGATGCAAGAAAGGAAGGACTTGGAGAATTCCTCTTATAGAATGATTATAATGAATTGAGAAAGTTAAAAGAACATGAGAAAAAAGACCCCACACACGATATTGAGTTAGAAGCCATCATCCATGCCTTGAATATATTGAGGCACTACCATATGGGAAGGAAATTCCTTGTGAATATAGACGATATGAGTCTGAACTATTTATTCAAGGAACCAGATCTTAATCCTAGGCAAGCAAGATAGTTGGATTTCCTTAGTGAGTATCATTTCAAGCTAAAGCATATTAAGGGAAAAGAGAACAAGATTGTTGATGCTTTGAGCCGACGAACTCATATGATATATGAGGTGACTTTAAGTCAAACTGATTCAGATTTACATGAGAGGATTAGAGCAACCAATAGATTTGACACCTTCTATGTAGAAATACTCAAGAAATTCCAAGAGGACAAGTTGATTCGACAACAAAAAGAGCACAAGGTAGATGAAACAAGACTACTATGGTCCAATCAGAGATTGTACGTTCCAGAAGGAGGGGACATTTGGTCTAGTATCCTTACGAAATTTCATCAGACAACCTACTTAGGTAATCCAGGATATAAGAAGATGATATCCATCGTTAAGAGACACTTCTTTTGGCCTATGTTAAAGGTCAACGTTGCATTGTTTATTGCTAAATGTGAGGAATGCAAGCTAGTCAAACATGAGCATTAGCATCCTTTGGGATTAATGTAGCCATTACCCATTGTGGAATGGAAGTGGGAGGTCAACAGTATGTATTTTATCATCGGTTTACCTAAGAGTAAGAAACAAAATGATTCTATCTGTCCAAAACCAGCACACTTCATTCCAGTGAAGTTGACCTACAAGGAAGTACACATTGTTGATATCTTCTTGAAGGAGATATTTAGATCACACGTGATACCAAAGGAAATCATCTCAGATTGAAATACTAATTTTACCAGAAACTTTTGCAGATGTTTAATCTCCAAATTAGAGACACATTTGAACTTTAGTACTGCTTATTACCCGTAGACAGATAGGAAGACAAAAATGGAAAACCAGATTGTTGAGCGTATGCTTAGGATCTATGTCACGAACAACCCCATTAAGTGGGAAGATTACTCGCATCTTGCAAAGTTTGCATATAACAATGGATACCAGATTTCTACCAAGATGAATCTCTTTGAGGTACTCTATGGACAGAAGTTTAGAAGATCTGTTCCTTGGGATAGCTCAATAGATTGACTCATGTTTGGACTTGACTTGTTAAAGGACTCGGAACAGTTGGTTACCACGGTCTAGGTGAACCTTAAAGAATCACAAGAGCACTAGAAAATATATGTGGATAAGCAAAGGAAATATAAATATTATCAATTAGGCAACCATGTCTATTTGAAAGTAAAAGCAAACCAAAGCTCATTGAGCTTGGGAATGTGCAGTAAGTTAGTACCTATATTTTATGGACCATTTGAAATACTGGCCAACACAGGGCTAGTGGCATATGAACTAGCACTACCCACTCACATAAGAGTCCATAATGTTTTCCATACATCATTATTAAATAAATATGTTTATCATACTAAACATGTAATTCATTGGTCCTTATTACAGGTGGAACCAAAAGAGGAGGTGTTGAGGCCTGGAAATTCGCAGGAAACAACAATAAGGAATTCTCCCTAGTCAACGTTCCCAACTAGCCCGTTGACTGTTTGGTATAGGGAATCCGTCCCGTTTGCGGTCCAGCTACCGTAAGTCAAAGTAACAAAAAAAAGGCTTTACCGATTGTGGCCGGGTCCACCGTGTATTTTGTAATTTTTGAATTAATGTATGATATGCAAGTGCCTAATTAACCATGCAAGGCGATAAGATGCATGGAGCAGTCACAATGTGATGCGCATGTTCTTACCTCTCATCTTAGACTCACTAGCATCTAAATCACATACAACAAGGAATAAAAACTAACTATCTAAACTATCCCTAGGGAGCAAGATTATCATTCATTGGTGAGTAATATATTTTGTACATGCATAATGAAAAGTTACAGATAGCTAACACTTCTTTCAAGACACATGAACAATTGCAGATTTGTGAACAACCAGTTAGCCAATTGTTTTATGAACAACATTCATTACTCACAGTGGAAAACATCATAAAATATACTAAAAAGCATTCAACAAGAACATAGGTTCAGGAAGTTAAACACTCTCACAGTTAATGAAACACAGCTGAAAACGAAATAGTTCCCCTTCAAAATTGTTCATTTAATCACATTGATACATTCCACATTTCGCTTTCTCCAACAGGGAAAAGTTGCAGTTTCTAATTGTAAAACGAAATAGTTCATCTTACAAGCAAAATGGTTCACAAATTCTTCCAGGGAAAAAGTCCCTCTTTCAGTTCTACTTTTCAATATTTAAACTACAATGGCCCACTGTTTGGGTTTCCCCTCAAATGAATGACCTTTCAGTCTCCCCATGCTTCATATTCCTCTGTATTTCCGGTGCATGCCCATGATTGGCTTTTCTTTGGTTTTTCCATCTTACACTCCTGTTGGTTTTGGCTCTACCTTCACCAAACGGTCTGCCTCCATTGACCAACCTTCAGAAACTACCTGCAATCAAACGATGAGCATCATTGGTTGGAAATGCATTTAAACCACAGCAGCAAATTAAACTGATTAAACGACTAATCCACAGGAAATGATCAAGTGCACCACCATCATTCTACAAGTGCTGACCATACTACCTTGTCCTCCTACAGGCTTGTGATAGCAATACCAATGGCGAAAACAGGAGGAAACCAACAACGGGAGCCAAACGGCTTTCCCGGCCGCAACGGCAGAAAAGTAAAGGCTCCAGGCGTGCGACGGGAGGGCGAGAAACTTTAAAATCGGAAGTCGGATGACTTTCCCTTTCAGAATCTCAATGGCTTTGAGAGACGCAACGGCTTAAGGGAAGGCTAAAGACACGTGCGACTTGTGAGCAGGGATAACTTTAAATTGGAAGTCGGAGAACTTTGTGCTTCGGAGGCTTAACCACTTTGGGAGCCGCAACGGCGGAAAAAAAAGGCTAGAGTCACGTGATGCACAGTCGGGAGTCGGAAATATTTGCACTTCGGAAGCCAAATGATTTCCATAGCCACAACAGTGGAAGAAAAATGGCTTTGGGTACGTGGCTAAATCAGGTTAACATGCATCGGCAATCGGGAATATTTGGACTTCGGGTGCTAAACTACTCTGGGTTCCGCAACGGCGGAAGCAAAAAGGTTTCCGCTTCCGACCAAAGAAGAAAGAATCCCGATCAAAAGAAAAATACTAAGTGTTTAGACAGCTTTAAACTCAACAATGGACAGAAACATGTTATACTTCCGCAATGGCGACCACAATAAAGGATGCTTGGTTCGATCAACAAGCGAAAACAAGATTAGAATCTATGACTCACAATCAAAATTTGAATCTTGGGTGTGAGTTAAGCTTTTACAATCATCTAAAGCTAAAACCAGACAAAAAACTCAAAGGATCCAAGGATTAAAACAAAGCAAAATCATGAGGAGGGGCCCAAAATTTAAGAAATTTGGGGGAAAATAGTTGCAGCTACAGCAATTGGCGATTACCTGGTGAACCTAGATCTCTGGGTGATTTACCTTTGAGTGACAGACTATTTAACAACAAATGCATCTTATTGAATTCTTCCAGCTATCTAGATTTCTCGAATGCCGGAAGTGTGTTCCTTCAATCATTGATAATAGCCCAATTTGGGAGAGTGGAAACCAAGATTTTCAAGTCCAAATAACTCTATTGAGGCCCGAGGATGAGTTTCATTATTACTTTTGTTTTCAGGTAGTTGATAGCTTGGACACCACAGGATTGTAGCATATGGTAAATAGAAATATTCGTTTGTTCCTCATTCCCATGCACTTTAGCACTTTTGTGCTTCTGGACTTTTGTCCCTTTCATATATGAGTCCTCCTGCCTTTCTTACTGAATCTTAACTCAGGATCCTCTATACCATAGTGTCCTTTTGCGTGAGAGATGTATTTAATTTTCAGCTCACGGACGAAGAGGATTTTTGGCAATTTAGTACAGATGATTCAGCAGCTGCTTCGATGTATGATGCTTTTATAGGAGTTTTATTCTTATTTTCCTTTCGGCAGTTGTTTCTTGGCATGGGATCATTTCTATTTAATATACTATTCACCTTGCTCCTTTCCATGGGTCCTCCGCTGTCGCTCCTTAGAAAATTTTAAGTGTGACATGGATGGAGCCTCAACATAGTATTCTAGACTCTCTGAATCCAGTTTATTTCACAGGGATTAAGTAGGACTTCAATGCACACAAAGTTTATTCGAGAAAATTGCTAAACTGGAAGAAGTTCTTTTGTACAAACAACCCACAGTCTGATCACTAAATTGTTTAGCACCCAAAAATTTTGATGTTCCCCATGCAAACACGAGTTTTTCCCCTTTATTGAAATCAAGACAATCAAACTAAAACAAACTGTAAAACATGACTCAAAAGACAACCAAATATATTATTTATATACAAGACAGAAGAACTCAAAGAAACTCAGGAAAAATAAGCCTTGAGAACCAAACCATTCACCGGTAAGTTCTCTTCCCACCCCTGAAGATCCTATAACCTGTAAGTAGAAGGGCCAAGCTTTGCTGCAATTTGAAAAGGGCCTACCCACAATTACTGGAATTTAGTGTGCTTTCCTTTCTCATCATGGGGGTGGTCCCATTTGAGGACTAAGTCTCCTACCTCAAAGTCCTTTGTTCCAGCTTTATGTTTGTTGAACCATCTCTTAACTAACTCTTGTTGTTGCTTAAAGCATTCTCTAGCTTTAGATATTGCCTCTTCTGCTTTCAGGAGATTATATATTCTTATTTGAAAAACTTCATCATCCAACCCCCTAGACTCTTGAGCTAGTATGGAAGATGGTAGCATGATATTGGGAGGAAGGATGGCTTCTTTACCATAGACAAGGGTATATGGAGACACTCCAATCATGGACTTGTTGGTGACTCTATCGGCCCAAAGGGAATTTGGTAATGCTGAGTGCCAACTCCTCTGGTTTTCTACTACAGTCTTCTTTAAAATTCTAATCAGATTTTTGTTGGAGGATTCAGCCAGGCCATTTCCTTGTGGATAGTAATTAGAAGAATAATGCAATTTTATTCCTTTATCATGAGCAAAAGCATTCAATTTAATTGATGATAAGTACTTAGCATTATCAAAAACTAACGAAACTAGAACTCCAAACCTGGTCATGATGTGGTCTTGTAGGAAGCTGATGACCTCGTCTTCATTTATATTATGTAGTGGGATGGCTTTGACCCAGCAAGTGAAATAATCAGTAGCGATCAGAATGTACTTGTGCTGCAAAGAGTAGTTTGGTTTTATTTCTCCAATAATATCCATTCCCCATTGCTCGAATGGTTCCGTGATCATCACAGGCTTTAGAGGTACTGCTGCTTTAGGTTGTCTCCCACTACACCTTTGGCAAATATCACACTTCCTGACATGCGCGTGTGTGAATATAAAGAGCATAGGCTTGTAGTAACCTCCCCTGAGGATTTTGTGGGCTGTGGTATCCCCTGAATAATGTCCTCCAGCAGGACTGTCATGCAAATCTTCCATCACTTTCTTTGCATCTTCCTTTTCTAAGCATCTGAGAAGAACCATGTCATAATTCTTTCTGAATAATACCCCTTCAACAAGTTGATATGCGACTGATTTAAGATGCAGCGCTCTCCTTTGTTTGAAATTCCAATGCTTTGGCAATAGTCCTACCTACAGGTAATGTACAAGGTCTCTATACCAAGACTCAGGAGCTGTAAACAAAGGGCGTACCTCCATTACATGTAATTCAGCTTCATCTTCCCAGGTGTGTTCTTCATTTTTTCCATTTTCGGTCATTTGTTTGCACAACCCTTGTCCTTTAACTATCGATGCTGGCTTGAATTCAAGGTCGTACTCTTAAAGAGTTGTTACCTAGTTGCCTCTTCTTTCTCCTAACTCCTTCTGTGTAAGAAGAGACCTCACAGCTGGGTAGGGGACGATCACCTTGGTTCTATTTTTTAAAATATAAGGCCTGAATTGCTTTAATGCTTTGAATACAGTGTAAGCTTGTTTATCAACAGCTGGGTAATTCAATTCAGCCCCCTGTAGACCGGTACTCATAAAGGATATTGGGAATTCATCCCCCCCATATTCCTTCTGGGTGAGCATAGATGCTAATGAATCATCGGATGCGAAGGTGTACAAGATAAAATCTTTGTCAAAATTTGGGATTTTCAGGGATGGTGCATGTGCGACAGCAGTTTTGATTTTGTTGAGCGTGCTCTTCTCAATTTTAGTCCACTTGAATAGTGCATTTTGCTTTACCATCTGCTGCAATGACTTGACAATCTGAGCAAAATCGGGCACAAACCTTTGCACAAAATTTATCGTTCCCATAAATTTATCGTTCCCATAAGTGAAACGTGTGCTCTTCTCTTCTCTTCGGGAATATTGTAATATCGTCAAGGTATACTACAACACTTCGGCCAGTCAATCCATGGAAATCTATGTCCATAGCTCTCTGAAAGGTTGCTCCAGCATTTATAATCCCAAAGGGCATTCTCCTGTAGGCGAAGGTTCCCCATTTGGTCTTACACATTGTCTTTAATCTATCTTCTTCAGCTACTAGCACTTGATTGTAGCCAGAGAAACCATCTAATAATGAAAATAGTTCAGAACCTGAAACCATTTGTAGCAGTTGCTCCATTGGTGGAACAAGGTATTTATCTTTATCGGAAGCGCAGTTTAGATTTCTGAAATCCACGCAGAGTTTGATTTCTCCAGAATTTTTCCTTACTGGTACCAGATTTTATACCCACTTAGAGTGTCTGACTTTAAAAATGATTCTAGCATCCAATAATTTCTTCACTTCACTCTGAATCAGCGGTTCCAATTTTGGATGCATTTTTCTTAATGGTTGCTGATAGGGCTTCATGCCTGCTTTAATGGGGATGACATGCTTGATGATGTTGGTGTCGTATGTTTTCAAATATTTGTACATCCATGTGAAAACATCTTTATATTGTTTAAATATACTGATGAATTTGTCTCTTTCTGTTGGTGAACAACACTTTTCGAGATTCACAAATTTTGGATTCGTCTCAGTCCCTAAATTTATCAGCTCGAACTGTAGAGATGAGCTGTGGGTATTCACATTGGTTGGTCTTCTGAACTTTTCATTTAAATCGAACATTTTTTCTAACGTTCTGACACCTTTAGGAATGAAATTGTCAAATTTCATCTCGGCCTGATGCTCTTCATCGTCTATGATTGCTCCTTTAAACACCTCGTCATTTGTCAAACATTCTATGATTTGCTGATCATCGTCGAACACTCACAATTTGGTGATCATATCTGGTACTGAGGGCCTGGAAAGCAGTTCGACAGAACATCGATTATTAGTGGGTACAATTCTAGCGGCTGATGTGGCCAATAGATCAGCAACTGCGTTTTTAATTCTTGGAATTGAAATAATGTTGAATGCGTTAAAACATTTAAGCAAATCCCATACCTCATTCTGGTAAGCCTTTAAGTGAGGATAAACACAATGTATCTGATTACGGATTTGTTTCACAATAATTTCAAAATCCCCAAAAACTTTTAGATTACTTACCTTTAATTCAATTGCCTTCTTTGGTCCCTGCACCAGTGCTTCGTACTCAGCTGTATTATTAGTACACTCAAACTCTAATCTACATGAAAGGAAATGTTTATTCTTTTGTGGGTCGATTAGGACACAGCCAGCCCCTGACCCTTATAATGTCTTAGAGCCATCAAAAAACAAAATCCAAAAATCACTAACTACAGAAGGTGAATCTACTCCTACTGCTAAGCTTACTATATTACAGTCAATCTCATCAGCCTGTGAGAATCGAAGGAGATTAGGCTGGGTGTCAGATGTGTTGCTCACTTTTTCCGCTTGATAATTCCCTGGTTCCAACTCAATAAAATATTTTCCTAGTACAGAATCCACTAGTACATTCTTCTCCTCCAGTTGAGTAACATTGTACTTCATGTGAGGCTCTCTTAGAATATTAATATGGTTTGGACTCCCTTTGTATGGAAACCAAATATGGGACCAATCTAAGGTGAAATGTCCATTTAATTTGGCTGACCAATCTCTGCTCAGGACAAGACCATAATCATCTGGTATATCAGCCACCACGATGTTAATAACTTGGCAAACTTTGTCATTAGATGCCAGACAGACTAGGACATCTTCCAGCTCACCAATTATGTTTACATCCATTGTATCTAATTGAACCACCCTCCACGTGGATGGCTGAGGATTACCATTGATCTTTTTACAGAGTGATATGGGCATAACATTTACTGACGCCCCTGAGTCTACCAAGCAATTATGTACATTATGATTGAAAATTTCAAACATGAGGAGGAAAGGTGAATTTTTGCTTTTAGACTTACCTCCAACACTGGTTTCTCCAATTTCTTCTTCTTCCTGAGGTTGATTGTTGGCGAGCAGCTTCTCATCTGATGCTTCAAGTGCTTTCAACAGTTTTTCCTTTTGTTGCGGCACTTTACACATTTTGAATAGAAAAACATTTTCTTTTACCTTCTTTAAATCCTCCACGATGTCATAGTCCATCGGCTGCTCAATGTGGTGAGGTTTATCAGAATTCATCTTTTCTTCACTTGGCTTGGCCCACGCGTCATTATGCCCAGGATCTTGGCTGGTAATAGTGAATTATGGAACTATATCAGCTGAGGGTCTGTTTTGAAATTCATTTATATTTATTTGCATCCTTTTGATCTTTGGCAATATAAGATTGTTGTCTTTAATCGGCCCTTGGCTCCTCATTGCTACGTTGATTTCCTCTTCAGCATCAAATAAGGAAATAGAATTCCACAAAGCCATAGTTTCCTCTTCTTGCTCATTCGTTGCAGTGGTACTTTCTTTTATTTTTTTCTTTAGCTCCCTCTTTTGTTAATATGGAATCCAAGAGCTGATTCATGACCAATGTCATCAAATTTATCCATTGAGGACAATTCTTTTCAGAGTGTGGCTGTTGGTGGAAAGTGTAGAAATTGTCCATTCCTACCTCTGTTTGATTCTTAGATGCAGTATTGGGACGAGGAGGTTGAGATTGATGGTTATCCTCTATTTTCTTATAATATGGATTATAAAACTTTTGTGTTTCCTTTTCTTTCTCCATATCTATGATCTTGTTGGAAAGCTTCTGCATCAGTTTGGCCATATTTTCCAAATCTGGCGACTTTTCTTCCTTAAGTTTAGTAAACAATAAGGATTTTCTTCTTGCACCTTTTTCTCTTGACTGCTCTGGATAGTCTTCAATACTCTCTCTTTCAGCTTCCACTACTTCAGCCTCTTCATAGGTTTCCGTCAAAGTAGGCTTGGCCCTGCCTTTGGAAAACATGGCCAAATCAGGGCCTAAAGCTGAAGTATAATATTCAATCAGAACTTTGTCTGAAGGTCTATCTGTTTCAGAGAAATTCTTGAGATAGGATGAAAACCTTTGTGTGAAATTGTGCACCTTTTCCTTTCTTTCTTTCTTCAAGGCGCATAGCCCTTTCATGAGGGCTGCATGAGTTTTCTGAGTTGCATACTTACTTCTGAAAATTATTTCAAAGGTATCCCAATCAGGGATAGAGTTAGCAGGTAAACCAAAGTACAATGATGTTGCAGCTCCTTTAAGGGTATGCGGGAACAGTCTGCATACCACATATTCATATTCCCCAGCCCTTAATCCTTCAATTGAAAAGTAAAAACTTTGTAGGTGATCATCTACTAGTATTTTCTCATTGGGGTCAAACTTGGGCAACATCTTGTCAAAGGCTTGAGGTAGGTCGTGTAATGGAGATGTAAGGTTCAATGGTGATCTGGCTCTCCATGCAGGTGGTGGAATTGGTGGGTTAGGTGGTTGGTTTGCGTTTACGCCAGCCATGAGTATAGGTGGAGAATGGGGAGGTGAACCAACTGGAGTATGAGCAGGAGAACTGTGAGGGGTTTCTGGGCCTTCTTGATTCAAAGGTAGCACAAATTTTTGTAAGGATGTTTCTACAAGTTCTTCCCAGTCTCCAACCAACACTGAGTCTTCCGCTATAGGACGATCTTTCCTTTTATACTCTCTTCTAGGCAATTCAAGGATGATTGGAAATACTCCAATCTTCTTTACATATGCCCTGGTGTGTCTTCTCAGATCGTTAACAATTTCATTGCCAACAGAATATAGATGTTCTCTTTCTTCCGGAATTGGATTTTGAAACCCATTGCTTTCAGAACTGTTACCAGTGGAATATTCTCGGGAAAACAGGTTTCCTCGGCCAGCCATACACTGGCGGCCCTCCTTCTAGCGCCAAAACTATTGAGGCCTGGAAATTCACAGGAAACAATAGTAAGGGGTTTTCCCCAGTCAACGTTCCCAACTGGCCCGTTGACTATTTGGTATAGGGAATCCATCCGGTTTGCGGTCCGGCTACCGTAGGTCAAAGTAACAAAACAAAGACTTTACCGGTTGTGACCTGGTCCACCGTGTATTTTGTATTTTTTGACTTAATGTATGATATGCAAGTGCCTAATTAACCATGCAGGGTGATAAGATGCAAGGAGCAGTCACAATGTGATGCGCAGGTTCTTACCTCTCGTGTTAGACTCACTAGTATCTAAATCACATACAACAAGGAATAAAGACTAACTATCTAAACTATCCCTAGGGAGCAAGATTATCATTCATTGGTGATTAATATATTTTGTACATGCATAATGAAAAGTTATAGATAGTTGACACTTCTTTCAAGACACATGAACAATTGCAGATTTTTTAAAAACCAGTTAGCCAATTGTTTTATGAACAACATTCATTACTCACAGTGGAAAACATCACAAAATATACTAAAAAACATTCAACAAGAACATAGGTTCAAGAAGTTAAACACTCTCACAGTTAATGAAACACAGCTGAAAATGAAATAGTTCCCCTTCAACATTGTTCATTTAATCACATTGATACATTCCACAGTTCACTTTCTCCAACAGGCAAAAGTTGCAGTTTCTGATTGTAAAACGAAATAGTTCCTCTTACAAGAAAAATGGTTCACAAATTCTTCCAGGGAAAAAGTACCTCTTTCAGTTCTACTTTTCAATATTTAAACTACAAAGGCCCACCATTTGGGTTGCCCCTCAAACGAATGAGCTTTCAGTCTCCCCATGCTTCATATTCCTCTGTCTTTCCAGTGCATGCCCATGATTGGATACGTAACTGCCGGACCTTTCAGAGATGCCCCTTTATCACCATTCATTTTTTCTTTTCTTTGGTTTGTCCATCTTACACTCCTGTTGGTTTTGTATCTACCTTCACCAAATGGTCTGCCTCTGTTGACCAACCTCTAGAAACTACCTGCAATCAAACGACGAGCATCATTTGTTGGAAATGCATTTAAACCACAGCAGCAAATTAAACTGATTGAACGGCTAATCCACAGGAAATGATCAGGTGCACCACCGTCATTCTACAAGTGTCAACCATACTACCTTGTCCTCCTACAGGCTTGTGATAGCAATACTAATGGTAGAAAATGGGAGGAAACCAACGTCGAAATCCAAACGGATTTCCCGTCCATAACGGCAGAAAATTAAAGGCTCTAGGCATGTGACGGGAGGGAGGGAAACTTTAAATTCAGAATTCGAATGGCTTTCCCTTTCAGAAGCTCAATGACTTTGAGAGCTGCAACGACGGAAGGGAAGGCTAAAGACACGTGCGAACTGTGAGGGGGAACAACTTTAAATCGGAAGTCAGAGCACTTTGCGCTTCGGAGGCTTAACCACTTTGGGAGCTGCAACGGCGGAAAAAAGAAGGCTAGAGTCATGCGATGCACAGTCAGGAGTCGGACGGATTTGCACTTCGGAAGCCAAATGACTTCCATAGCTGCAACGGCGGAAGAAAAACGGCTTCGGGTACACGGCTAAATCAGGTTAACATGCATCGGCAGTCAGGAATATTTGGACTTCAGGTGCTAAACTACTCTAGGTTCCGCAATGGAGAAAGAAAAAAGGTTCCGGCTTCTGACCAAACAAGAAAGACTCCCGATCAAAAGGAAAATACTAAGTGTTTAGACAGCTTTAAACTCATCAATCGACAGAAACATGTTATACTTCCGCAATGGCGACCACAATAAAGGATACTTGGTTCGATCAACAAGAAAAAACAAGCTTAGAATCTATGACTCGCAATCAAAATTCAAATCTTGGGTGAGAGTTAAGATTTTACAATCATCTAAAACAAAAACCAGACCAAAAACTCAAAGGATCTAATGATTAAAACAAAGCAAAATCATGAGGAGGGGCTCAAAATTTAAGAAATTTGGGGAAAAACAGTTGCAGCTGCAACAGGAGGTTTCCCCTAAACCTCTTGATATATTGGACAAGAGAAAGGTGCATACAAAGAAGCACACCATAGTCCAGTTGAAATTGCAATGGAAGCACTTTGAAGCCGATGAGGCTATCTCGGAGAATGAAGCCACCATCAGGAAGGATTACCCTGCCTTGTTTCATGTTTGATGGTGTTGTTCTAAGCAGGGAGGGATGTAATATCCTAAATTTTGGACCTAACACTTATGGGAATGAGTCCCATTGATTATGATGTTACCTTGATATTTTATTTTTATATACTAGGTCAAAGACCAAACTGCATATGCATATGATGATTTGTTTGATATATTGGGCGTAATCCAATTGCATATATATATATATATATATATATATATTCTTGTGTTGGGAGTGGACCCTAAATAACATGGTTGATGAGATGTTTTGTGTTTAGCGAGAAGCTCCAAAGTACATAAGTACTTATATTTGCGTCGAGCGAGAATATTTGGAGTACATGATTTTTGAGACATTTGTGTTGAGCATGAAGCTTTCGAACACATGAAAAGATAAATTGGAAGTGTTGGTCATAAGCCGTGGAGCCTTCCATGTTGATGTTGAGCATAAGCTCTCGAACATCGGATCCTTGGCCATTGTATCCCTAGGTGTATCCTACAAGTACATCCTAGCATTAATGTTGAGCGAGGAGCTCTCCAATTGCTCTAAGTTTGTAACTCCATGTTTTTAGCATTGAGTATGGGATGTGGATAAGCACCATGAGTTATTGAAAAGAACTAATTATATCTAGTGAAAACAACTCGAGAATAATATCGATCGCCTCTCACTTATTTATAAGTGATTAAATGAAATATTGAATTTATGTATCTCAGCAAGTACTGAAGAACTACGATGTTATATGAGGGAATCCAACAAGCAAGGATGTAAGAGTTTCCTAGCATAGTAGACCTAACCACCTACCTCATGACCTTCATGAAGAAAGTGTCATAAGTTTAGGGATCATAATATATGATACCCAAATACAAATGTTAGCAAATAATATATTATTATATATTTTATACATGGTATGTATAAAGAGTAAGAATAGTAATAATATTAATAATGTAAGAAAGAAGGAAAAGCTCCATATATTTTTATTATTACTAAAAGAAAATTAGATATTACAATACCTACAAAAGTCCAATTAGGAACTAGTTAAAAGTTCGTGAGTTAAAATATTAAAAGTACCTAAATTAAATTAAAAGGGTTAAATCAAGAAATCAAGTGATTCTTTATTTAACTGCGAGGCTTCGACTGAAAATTCTGTCTATAAAGTCCCAAGTGAAAGGTAAGATTAGGTATCTCTTCCATCTTTTTGGAGTCATTATTCTTCCTGATTATTCCCAAGAGAGTTCTTAGAGAACATTTTCCTAAGAGGAAAAATGAGAACTAATCGAGACCTGATAAACGAGTTAGGGAAGCCTTACCTTAGGAGCTCTAAGCTACTTGCATGTTGGAACTAGCTTGAGGGGATCTGAATTAAAACCAAGAATGGTTATGGTTCATGGTTGGATGGAATGTGGTAGTTCCCAATCTATTTGGTAATCTATACAGAGGTCATATCTTCCTATGAATTGTTAATGTTGGGTAATTAACTGTGTATGTTTCAGCCATTGGAATAGCTTCACCTTTCAAGTATGATGTCCTTGACTTCCTATTTCATTATCTAGAATAATTTCTTGTTCGAATATGCAATTGTTCATGTTATATTTCTAACCTATGTTTACAATTGTTTTCGTGTAAAAATATTTAAGGGTTTACATTTTGTTTATAAACCCTAAGTCTCTAAATTAATTCATGTTTAATAAATATTTAGGGTTTATTTCTTCTATACTTAGTTCTCCATTTATTTACATCTTAAACTTTTCTTCTCTAAAAGATTGAAATTAATCTAACATTTCCTATATGTTTATTTACCTATAAACTCTACTGGAAAATTCCATATTGCGAGCATAACTATAATAAGGAATAAAAGACTAATTCAAGTTAAGCTATAGACAAAACTTAAATACAAAATATAGTTAACTAATATAGTCAACATAATATAATAAATAAATCATTTACATTATATCAACTCTACACAGAACAATATTCTAAATGAAGTAATATTCTAAAAACATTATTCTATACTTGAGAATGATCATCAATTCAAAGTATTGAACCTAAAATAAAAAATATCGAAGAACTCTGAGGGTCTGTAATTATTTCTACCAAGAACCAAGGTTATACACTATCTTTTTGCATTAACAAAAAAATTCATAAGTCAAATCTAGAGTCCAAGTATCGAGACCAGTTAATGGTCCACGATTTATGCTTTACCAATAATCCACATTAAACCAAACCATATATTTATCATACCAACTACATCAAGCTAATGATATGTGGTAAAGAAGGTGTCACATAATAAATCCATTGCAATTATAATAAATCAAACCCTTGAAATACTTAAAAAATACATTATAAGAATCACATGCCATAACAAAATCCCCAATGCAATAAATCAACCCTAGTACTATGTACAACATGCATTAAAAACATAAATATAATTACATAGAGGTCATAGGATCGATTCTATAAACCCTTGCAATCGTAATGACCCAAGATCGACTCATGTAGTGTCTGTTTATTTACAAGCCACAATAACAAATCCTGTAGGATTATTTATTTGGTTTCTACCTCACAGTGTAGCATTACACTATCAAAGCCATGCTATATATATAAATACACAGGCTGTAATTTAAAACATCAAATATTTGCACAGAGGTCAAAAGACCCAATAAAATTACCCACTGTAACTAAGGCCCTCGACCCTATATTTTTAACAAATCCATTAAACATTAATGCAACCCTTTCAATGCTAGGAGAATAGAAACGACAACCATCGAAGGGTTATACCATGTTATGGATCTTACATGCTAAACTTAAAGATTTATCCGTAAACAAGTTTCATCCGTAAAAATGATAATGCAATTGTACAATATAGTATCGTAGCTGAAATGGCATGAATGGAAATGCCACATACAACATGGCCCCCAAAGCCAACAATGTTTGCAACATTTATCAATAGAGTAATTCAAACAATGATTTTGATTACACACAGTCCATATAATATCAACAATCCATTCATATAACTACAAAGTAGCAGTGTAAATGGAGGGAATTCCATTGCCCTTCGCAGCATGGCTCCAAAGGCCAACAACACACTAACAATTTCATACAAATAAATTAAACACTAATTGTGAAACCTCACAGTGCAATGAAGAAGAGTGCTAAACATGAAATTGACATACTAAATGAAAATACTGTAGATAAACTTATAAACATAAACATTACCAAAACCAATACGAGGTTACACAGTAGTTTAAACTTTTCCTTGCACCATTGCAAGGAATGGTGGTGCCACCATTTCAATAAAATAAACTTATTACAATACATAGAGACGTTGAGAGTTACCCAAACACGTTTTCCAAATGACAATAGATACATACCTTCCATCGCGGCTAGCCTCCCAAGCTCCAATCCATCTCATAGTGCAGAGGCAGAGCTCACGTAGCGCTGCTGAAAATGATCTGAACCAAAATGTGACCCAAGCCCTAAGGTTGAGGACCACACATTTAAATCCACATTAATGTTGCCACCTTGGCCTCTGTCAACTAAATTCAAAATCCACATTGTATAGTTTATATCACCCTTTCAACACAAAGCCAAGTATTGATCAATCTGCCATGTAAAATATACATCGAATTACATTGGGTTTAATCCATAAGTCCATGGCATATGAAATATCCCATAGAGGGCTATAGGCCAAAGTTATAAAATATTATACCAACTATTAAAACCATACACTAAAACTATGTTAAAGCATGAACCAATGGGTAAATCCTTTATACCATAATAAATGGGTGACACATAAATAATAAGTGGAGTATTGACCAAGTCACTATCATAAATTTCATATGTATAACAATAATAAGCAGTTAATCATAGGCTAGTTAACCATCGATCTGGGTATAAATATCATCTAACAAACAGCATATTGTAACTAGGATAGATATGTGAAACTCAGTGCTAGTGATGAAATGGATAGCTTTGCATGTTAAGTTTTTATAAGCAGTTTTTCATCGCCAAGTGTACATGCACGTAAAATAGAAAGAAATCCATTAGTTCGTAAGAACTAAGTAATCCTTACGTAACAAGTAGAAAACAATTACCTCTGAGGTGTTAGAAGGGAAACTAGTCTCACCACTCCACCACCTTTTCCAATAACAAACTTAAGTCAAAATTGTGTACACGACAATAATCAAATTTATAACCAATGAGTACCTAATCAAATAACTAACATATATTGAAATGCGTAACCATTGATCATCAAAATAATCAACATCATGACAATGTAAGTAATATATTAAATAACCGCATCAAGAAATAAGAAAGCAGAATGTAAGAACCAACTTACGACTTTACAATACAATGAACAAAGTGCGACACATTCCGCACAATTTCAAATATTGTCCAACATAGGTAGTTTTGGCTAGCATAATAAAAATATATATATTTTCAAATTTTGGGGACATTACAATACTTTTGGGCCATCTATTTATAGATCTTATATTTTTGTATTTTATTAATTTTTACATATATTAATTTTTATTTTCTATGGATTGTAGTAATTTTTTTGGAGCTGATTTCTATGGTTTGAAGTTTTCATTTTTTAGATATTGTTCGGGTTTTATTTTATGAAAAAAAATACACACATGCAATTTGTAGAGTTTTTTTTCTCATATTTCTGTCATTTTTAAGGGATTTTGGCAACCCATATTTATTGTGTGGAAATCATTTTTGTCTCAAGAGAAAAATATTAGAAGCTATCTTAATTGAAAGTAATATTGAGTTGGCCCCAAAGGGTTTTTACTATTAACCTTGATAGTGTTCCTTGTAAGTAGTTTTAGCAATTCCTTTTGGGGTTGGTGGTTTAGAGTATCATTTATTTTAGAGTCCCTATGATCTCTTAGAGTGTTTTTTAAAAATAAAACATTCTATTACTTTACAGAGACAAATAACATAGTAGATAACGTCCATAATGGTCAAAAGGCAGTATTATCCGTGACACCATTCAGTACCAAACTTGTTCTTTCTTCCCAAAAGAATACAGAGTCTTCCCAAGCCTTCCATATACCCCCATTACATCTTTTCCTATAAAAATTACAAAATTTCCCTTCCCACAACATTACAGAGACACTATAAATCCTAGTGAGTTCTAGATTCACCATAAACTGTATGTTCATAAAAAATTATGCTACTGGTCTACAAAAAACAACATCTAAATAAAACCAAAGCCAGCATAACAAAAGACCCAGATAGGAAGAGGAGAAATTAGACCCGGTCTGGAGGGGTGACACCCAAGCAGGGTGAAACTGTCGAGGTTAGAGCCATAGTGGCATTCTCCAGGCCAGCTTCGTTCTCAATTCCTGCCTCATCTCCCCTGTGTGCATTTCTGCTTCGACTATCCTTTGCCCATTTCCGAGCCCACTCATTCGTTCTATGATCAACAGGGTGGAAAGGTTAGCCAAACTTGGCTATGATTACATCTATCTTCTGGTGCATGATGTGGCACTCGCTGATATGTTCCTTCCATATTTGCATTGGTTCCTCATCCCCTTCACCCTTAGCTTCTCTTGCCACCCGAGGAATGACACACCAAATGCGTCGTAACCCAGTAAATCATGAGCAAATGATCATAAGTAGAGGCTCTTCTTTCCATGGTGCTAGGGTCAAGGACCCAGTCCGCTACTTCCTCATGTAAGCATTCTTTCAGCATGAGCTTCACCTCTTCCCAAAGCTCTGCAACCACCCTGTCGACCTCCAAATGAATTTCTAGTGGGACATGTTCCTTGAAATGTTTTGCCTACTCTTGGGATTGAATTTGAGCCCTGGTTGCTTGACAATTTCGCCTCAAGATGCCCTTTCCCTTGCATTCAGGGTGAGCAGAAGATTCCCCAGATCCTAAGACAAGGGAGAGGAATGCAAACTAGAAGAAAGGGGCAAAGCCAAAACACAACTTCAATAACACACACCAATGGTAACACTAGAGAAAATGCGTGGCTCTGGAACCTAAAAACTTTGCAACATCAAGTGGTGATAGATGGTAGAGCCTTCACTACATAAGAAGAGGAGGGATGCATGGGAGCCTTCCCATCCCGGTCCTTTTCTCGCGTGAGGCTGATCATGAAGGTGAGATCCTTCATACCTGCACCTACTATGTCCCTCCTATGGAAACTACGAGCCCAATCCTACCAATGATCTCACCTCAATATGCCTATCTTATCATTCTCTACAGCATTAACCATAATGATGGTGAAGGACAACAACCATCTGCTCCGATTATTTAACCCACATCACCTGCAAAGCATTTAGGATGGTTTGGTTTCGGCGTGCCCGTGCCTCCTGTGCCCATCTGTCCTACCACCATCCAAACGAACCACTTGTGCCCCACTGTTAAGATCGCTTGAGGCCACTTGACTGTAATTCTAGGACCATTATTTCTCCCCAAATACCTCTAGTATGTCGCATCAAAATCCCAGTTCACCTTCCATGCCAGTGTTTTCTAGAAACTCAGCTGCTTTGTTGGACTCCCGTCTGACATGGCTAAAGGAAATCACTATATGAGTAAGGAGGAGGATGCGAAGGTATTCCAACCTAATGGAAATGCGCTAAATAGAGGATACCTTTTCAAAGGCCTATCCATTCATCATTCGTTTCACCATCTGGATAAGTATGCTCGAGTCTCCCTTAATGATTGAAGGGAAGCAACCACCTCTGACCAAAACTTTAAAGCCGCGAATCATTTCCTCTAATTTGGATGAATTATTAGTGTCCAAACCAATGGCTCACAAAAAAATATTTAAAATCCTTCAATCATCGTGACAGCATAAACCACCAAAGCCTGTAGGTCCAAGATTTCCCCTGGAGGTTCCATCAAAGTTCAACTTCAAAGCCTATGGGGGAGGGGCGCACCAGAAATTTGACCTAGATAGCTAGAATATCATGTCTCGTCTGCACAGGCCCTCCATCAGAAAGCTGTCAAGACCCCAACTTATAGCAATCTGAGCTTCTTCTCGAGGGATTATCTTATCCTGGTCATGCCAATGCATGCTCCAGATGGAAGACGACAGGTTTTCCTTCATCGTATTCCACAGTGCCTCTGAATCTATAAGTTGGTTCCTAAAGATCATAGCCTTTTGTTCCTTCCACAGATAGAACATGGCCATACCCAGGAAAGCATCCCACATAGATATGATAATAGGGTTCTTAAAGGGTTTTGGGAGCCACTCTTTCAGGGTTTGGGCTGGTTGACCCTGCTTCCTATCGCTTCTTCGTAATCCCATCGCCCCTTTCTCCCATATGGTTGCTACGAATGTGAACTTATCTAGCAGGTGACCCATGGATTCCTCCTCTTGATAGCACATGCATCATTGAGAGGGTCCTTGCACCCCACAACGTCTGAGGTTTTCATTGGTCAAGATCCTTCCTCTGACAACCAGCCACACGAAAAGAGATACCTTGGGCCAAAGATTCACGGTCCATTTCTTCTTCCATATTCCATCGTCCTCCTCATGGTTACCCAGTCTGATATTGTAGGATTCCTTAATGCTAACGGAGCCCCGATTTGTATATCCCCATCTTAAAATGTCTGGGCCTTTCTTAACCTTGACAAAATGTTGGATCATTTCTTCCTGAAAATCCCCCCAATCATCCATGCTTGTGAGTTCAGGTTTATCCTGAAAATCCCATTGTCTTTGATCTTCTGAATTTCCGATCATCCAAGATTGGTTCACCTGGACCTTTCCCTCCTCGATGGCCTTCTCCTTGATATGAATCCATCGCGGATCTCTCCAAGGGATGGGAAGCTGATTCCATGAATCATCCCAGAATTTGGCACTGTTACCATCCCTGATCTCCCAGAAACTATGGTATTGGACAATATTTCTGCCAGTCAGTGCTTTCATCCAAATGGGGGACCCACTCGGAGTCTCGTTGAATCTAATCAATTGTTAAATGGTCTGCTCACAACTAGATTTAATATACCAAAGCTTGACTTAGGACTCAGATGAATGATTTACCCATTGCCACCAAAATTTTGCTCCTTGGATCTTCGACATAACTTCAAGATCTCTGAGGCCCAGTCGTCCCTGTTCCTTTGGGAAACAGATATTCTCCCAGTAGACTAGGGAAAATTTAGCTTTTGCCTCTCTTACACCCAACAAAAAATTCCATTCTAGACTTCAAATTACCTTGAGGATAGACTTAGGAGCTAAGAGAATCAAGAATAGGTATATAGGCATAGCCTGCATGATGGTTTTAACCAAGATCAACCTACTGGGGAAGTTAAAGGGTCGAAGAAACCAGCTTGAAATTTTATGCTTCATTCTATCTAGGAGTTCCTGCGAGGATGATTTCTTCATCCTCCCCAACCCAGGGGGAATTCCCAGGTACTTAGATGGGAAGGATCCTTCCGAGAAACCCAGGATCCATAAGATGTTCCTCTACGTAGCTGGGGAGTTGTTCACAAAAAATCCCTGAGACTTGTTCGGATTGACATCCAAGCCTGAGGCCTTAGCAAATAGGTTCAGGCTATTTTTGAAGCTTTGTGCTTCTTGTACTGAAGGGTTCCCCATGAGAATAGTATCATCTACACATTGCTGGTGAGTCTGAGGTGCCATTCCATCACGAACTTTGAACCCTCTCATTTCTCCTCTCTCTGCCTAGGACATGATAAGGTGACTCAAGCCTTCAGCCATAAGGATGAAGAGGAAAGGGGACAGAGGATCACCTTGTCTAATATCGTGAGTGGGATGGAAATTAATAGTCGGGGACCCATTAAGGATAATGTTAAAGAAGGGAATTGTGACTAAGCCCATGACCCATTTCACCCATCCCTGACAAAATCCATAGGTCTCCAACATTTTCTCCATAAACTGCCAATTTAACTTATCATCAGCCTTTTTTATATCAAGTTTGATCATCATACCTGGTTTCCTCGTAATTTTGAGTAAGTGAAGCACCTCATGAAAAATAATGAACCAATCCAAAATTTGTCTTCCTTCCACAAATCCTGAATGCAGAGGGCTAACAATCTTGGGAAGGAGATGTTTAAGATGGTTAGCAATTATCTTGGAGATGATTTTGTAGATGACATTACATAAAGCTATCCATCAAAATTTGTCCAGACTATTCGCCCCTGTCTCCTTGGGGATTAAGGTTGGGAAGGTTTCATTAAAGGCTTTGAGGACTCCCCTCTTGTTTCTGGATTCCTCCACGATGTTAAGGACCTCCTCCTTGACAAGATCCCAGAAGTAATGGAAGAAGTTGGATGTGAATCCATTCAGTCCTTGGGATTTCCCTAGGGCCATTTGATTGAATACTTCCTCTAGCTCCTACATCACCCCTAGCTTGGTCAACATCTCATTGTTTTCTCCACTAACTACCCTAGGGATTAGGATTGTGATTTTTCCGATATCCCTACCTCTATCCCCTCCATCCTCATTAAGAATCTCAGAAAAATGTTGTGTGATATCTGCCTCTATCTCCCGTGTGGTTTCCACTCTACTGCCATCCCATTTCTTAGTTTCTGGATTCTACAACTGCTCCTATTTTGAATCACGGAGTTATGGAACAATTTGATATTTCTTTCTTCCTCCTACAGCCATTTAACCCTCGCTTTTTGTTTCTAGAATATTCCTTCCTACCTTTCCCTAGCCTTGATTTGATTCATTAGGTATTTCTCTTTGGCCTTCATGTCCTCATCCCAAACTTCTTCCATGCCCTTTCTGTTTATGAGGTCCAGCTCACATAACAACCTTTTTTTGTTTTCAAAGACGTTCCCAAATTCCTCCCTATTTCTCATGGGGATTTTGGCCTTCAGAGCGTTGAGTTTCTGCTAAAAATGATACATAACTATTCCTAGGGGAGAACCAACTTCTACCACCATTGATTGACAAGGTCCTTAAAGTATTTACGTTCCAACTAGAACTGTTCAAAACAGAAGGGCTTACCCATGGAGGATCTTGACCAATCCCAGGAAAGGCAGATGGGCCAATGGTCAAAGACTGCTACAGGGAGAACATCAGCCACAATTTCCCCTGTACTATGAATAATATTCTCTGACACCAAAAATCGATCAAGGAGGGAGGCCACCAGGTGCTCCCCCCCCTCTTATTATTCCAAGTGTATCACTTGTTTCCTGTCTCTAGGTCCACTAGGGATCTCTAAGCTAGAAATTCATAGAAGGCTTCTTGATATTTATCCAAAATTCTTCTTCCCCCCTTATTTTCCCCGAGGTTGGAAATAAGGTTGAAATACCCTCTGAGCACCCAATTTCTAGCATCAATTTGTTCCTTGAGCCAGTTGAGAAAGGAAATGAAGTTCTACTTCTCATGGAAGCTGCTGGATCCATAAACATTCCCCATAGAGCCCCTCACTCCCGAATCAATAATGCGAAAGTTTGCCATAAGAGAAAACATTTTTGCTCGCCATTCTGAGAGCTCCACGGCCCTTGGCTGCCAGAGAATTGCCCCTCCACCCTATTGTCCAGTAGAATCTAGGGCCATTAGTTGACTACCTTTCCAAATTTTATCCCTAATTTTCTCCAAGCCCTGAAGGCTACATTTAGTTTCTTGAAGGAAAAGGATATCTGGGTTTTCTTGCTTTATTTTTTTGTTTATTGTTTTCCATTTCTTGGGGTTGCTACACCCCCTTATGTTCCATGATATGAGCTTCATTGAGACCGCTTATTGACTTCATAGAAGGCTTCCTTGATCGTAGGATATTGGCCATATTCAACGAGTCGAACTCCCACCATAGCAATGCATTGCTTATTCGTCTTTCATCCTCTTCTTAACTCTTCTTCTGAAGATTTCCTTTTACTTACTGTTTGCAAATCTGGGTCAATCCCTAGACTCTCATGGGCATTGGTTCTTATGATTACCTCCTGAAGGAGTTTGATCTGACGTCGAGAGACATAACCCTTTCCTTTCTTCCCACATTCTTCCTCAGTCGCATCCAGATCTAGCTTGACTAGTTCCATATCGTCTCTTTCATCCTCCTCTGTCTCTTCCATCTGCTGTACACCCTCCTCTTCTAGGGTTTTGATTAAGGCTTCCTACTGTTATGTGACAGAATTTTGTTTTGTGATGTCCCCGTCCTCAATCTACCTCCCCAACACCTCGAAGGGGTTTTTGGATCGCTGCTCCTTTGTCACTTGTTGCTCCTTTGTCACTTGCTCCTTTTTTGCATTGGGTCTTCCTCCACCTTTGCTTCTTCATCTATTTTTAACTTGTATGAACCCATCCTCTTCTATATCCTTTTCCTGGGGCTTAGTTTGGGGCAGGTCCTCCCAAGATGACGATAGTCATGGTAGTTTCGGCACCAGAAGGGGAGTTTCTCATAGTCTATGGGATGGATCCATTCCTCATCTTCCAAATTTAAATTGATTGCTGCATGGAGTTCTTTGGAAAGGTCCATATAGATGCAGATCCTGGAAAAGGAGGTATACCTTTGGACCTTAGTGTGTTCTGCTACTTTTATGAACTCCCCAAGGGTGTTTTCGATGTCCTTCAGAGTGTCCAAATCCCTGTACTAACTTGGAAGTGAGAAGAGGTGAATCCAGGCTCGGGAAACCATCATGTATTATGTTTCTGGGTTAAAATGTTCCTTCCATGGATGAAGGTATAACCCAGCTAAGAAGAAGAAATACAGGCCTCCCTCCATGACTCTATCTCTCTCTTCCTAGTTGAAAAAGATAATGGTGAAGAAACCCTTTGATCCCACATGTAATTCATAATGCCCTTTAGGGTTACACAGAATGTTTATCCGCTTAACCGGATCTTTCTCCTTTCTCCATATCCCCACAAATTTCCTGATCAGGGCCTTTTCCTTCCGTAGTTCGATCTTACCTCTAACTGTCTCAAATTTGATTTGAATCCCTGGGATGGTGGTGGTATTCTTCTTTCCTGACCTAGTTCATGTGTGCCTCGTGATCCTATCTCCCCTATCATCTGAGTTCTCCCTTCTTGGTTCTTGTTCTCTTCCCACCGAGCCAGGGTCTCCATGCCCCGCAGAAGCCATGGTTCTCGAAGGAAGCCCTGAGCCAACGCGTGCGCGCAGACCAGCGCAACCTAGCCACCCATTGACCAGCCTCACAAAGGATAAACCCTCAAAACTCTCCACCCATTCTCGACATAAAAACAGGAGCTATTGAAGTGTTAATCCACAAAGAAATATTACATTATCCATACTCATGGGTCTATATATCTCAATACTAGAAAAACTCATGTGTCATAGGCATGACATAAGTTGGTTTCCTAGAGAGCCCTATGCTTTGAGTCATTTGACTTCTTATATTAGATTTTAAAGGTTTATTTATTTATTTTTGAAAACATCCACTTATATGGTTTCTTTAGAACAATTTTGGGATGACCCTTTTATAGAGTTTGATGGAGTATCCATTAAGCATTGTCTTCATGTATTGGTTTTAAACTTCTTCTTGAGATATTTTAGGGGAAAACACTAACTCTTTTTTTTCTATATG
>LPNX010112976.1:152611-180930 GCA_001517045.1 Pseudotsuga menziesii
AAATTATATGGATTAGAATTGTCATTAGTTTTTTTGTGCACAAAATTTACTATATTTTGAGTTTTTTTTCTTTTGGCCGAGTCTTAAATGAGTCTTTCCTGATTTTTCGACTCTGTGTTTGCCAATTTCAAGTCTGACAACATTGATGATGATACCCTGGTCGCTGATGATTTGGTATAGCATGGGCGGACAACAGCATTATGGTTGTTTTTGGGCAGTTTTGAGAACGTTTTCACCCTTAGAACAACAATGATCAGACCATTTCTCATATTTGGGCATGTATTAAGCAGTTTTGGGCAACAATACAGCCCTTAATATCAACTTATGTGCAGCTTTGATGTATGTTGCAGCCTCCAAAGAGCAAGATGAGGCATGCTGGGCTCGTTCTGGGCTGATCTTATCAAATTGCAAACATATTCTGACCTTTAAGGAGTAGTAAATTTTCTTCAATCTCAAGTCTGGAAACATTCTTTGACAGCCTCGGCATGCTAGACCTATTCCTGTGCATTCCAATAGCAGTCAACGGTCATTAAACCTTGTTTTTTTTAAATTTGGGTAGTTTTGAGTAGGTTCTGGGTATGCATATGAGTGAAACCAGCAACAAATCATGGTGATTATCAATTCTGGGAACATTGTAGACAAGTATAGTGGTGAGGAAACAAGTCTGAGAAGTCTTTTGAGGGAGATCATTAGTAAAAGGGCTTTGAATAAGCATGAAACTCAGTTCTGAGTGTAAACAACAGCATCCAAACAACAATGAAGGAACAATCTGAGCAAATCCTGTGGTGGAAACAACAGTAACTGACCTGTGATGTAATGTTGGATATCCTCTTGACATCTTGTAATAGGTTGGCATAATTGAAGACCTGTTTATCAACAAACCTGGGTGAATAATGTGGGAAATATGGTGCACTAGAGAGAAGACAAGTTCCCAACCTTCATAAATTATATGGTATAGAAGAGGTATAACCACCCCTTGCCTCACAGCCACATTATCCTAAAGTAGCAAACTGTTGGATACCTTTTCTAGCCCTCGATGAAAGTGTTGTGTGTTAAATAAATGTAACTGCAGAAGATAATTCTATTTTGTAACACAGAAGAAATGTAACTGCAAATCCCGCTTACAGATAGAAATTATATTGAATTTGTAAGTATGATGATGATCCAATGCAATGGAGCTATTTATATTTTTATCATAACCATCATCAAAACTCCTGGTCCGTGGCAGTAGTGTAATGTAATGTTAGAAGAGTTTCTAGAATGCCAGAAAAATATGAAGCAAAAAGTGCAAAAAAAATAATTCAAGGGAAGTGAGAAGATCAGTACAGAATAGATGTGACACTTGGAGTCTAACAGAATAAAATGAAGTGAAAAACAATGTTAGAAGCATCACAATAGGACATATTACTCTTATACCACTAGCAGAATATCAGAGAATCACTACGATCCATAAAGGCATTAATACCCAGTCACGACAAAAATGATTACAGATAGTAATTATATTCTATTTGTAAGTATGATGAAGATACGATGTACTGGAGCTATTTATATATTTAAATTTTATCATACCTATTACCAAAATGGCCATAAATCCTGTTTATGATAACATTTAACATTATAATATTTTTAGGTCAATTACATGTCACACAGTTACAAGAGGCATTTTCTATTTGATAGGAAAGCCTCCTGTGACTAGAAATATTTCCCTTAGGTATGACTCATCTCCAACATTCTGTTGATTAATTTGGTCTTACCAAAAATATCCCTACTGAGAGGAAGTGTTTTCTATCAACCAGAAATTGCCTGGGTCGTGGAAATGTAGATCTATTAACAACTCTGCCAAGATTCTGAATTCCATGATTCAAATAAAATTGAGAGTAAAGAGCATCACCCCTATGAGGCGATTCCCATTTTATTCCCTTTCTAACTGAATAATTTAAATCCATGAGACAAATTCAAGAAATGTTGGTATTACCTCCATCTGCTGGAAGGTGATCAAATCAAGCAGCATATCACATATTTAAACGTTAAAGCAATGTCCATCCCATTTTTCAGCATCACGTAGAGAAACAGAAGACTGTAAGAACAGATTTTAACTGAATGCCTTAATGAAATAAGAGGGGATTAAGGAGTAGGAAGACTTGGCAAAGAATGGAATTTGTAAAAAGCTTCCTTGGATAGCAAGCACAGTGCAATCAATTTCCTTGTGGTGAACCAGAAGCATCAATACATCTTCAATTAAACATTTTTATCTAGTTTGACCAAAAAATGCACAATTTCCAAATCATACATATCATACTATGAAAGAATACTTATAATAACACATGTAAAGCCCATGAAGTAACTTATACTTAAGTATGTAAAGCCCATGAACAGATATAATAACACCTTCAGATTAATACTACTGAGATGGCTTAGCATCTTATAAATTGAACAGATGTAATCATACCTTTTGATTAATACTACTAAGATTCCTTAGCAATCTTGAAGATAGATGGAGATTCCATTCAAAACATGTGTAGATCATCTTTAAACTTCTACACGGTGGAAATCCAAAAGATTTAACACAATGCTAATTTTTGTTTCTTGAAGTGTCTTGCTCCTCTGCAGCTGCTGCAAATGCCTGATGCTCCTCTGTGGTAGCAGTGATGAAAGGCATCCATAAATCCGTAGTTCCACTTAAAAGGCCCTGTACTTGTAGATCTACTACAGATGATGAGGACAATAGTTCATCAATAGATTATAACTTGGCTGACATCCTGTCCAATTCCTTGGCTATTTCAAGCTACAATAATAGAGAATAAGTTTAATATTAGATTGTAAAACACACTAGAGGAAGAAAAAGTCAAAACTGGATGAACTAAAACCCTTATAAAGGCTGAATCATTGATTGAAGCTAATTCAAAATAGGAAAGTCACGCCCTACCTCATCTGGTTGCTTCGATGATATTGAAGGTACTTTAGTAGTCTCTAATTCAAGAGCCTTGATTTTCGATCTCAATTCAGTCTCTGCTTGACTGGTTTCAGCTTCCACCTGTGGACAAGATATCAAATGAGTAATTTAAAATTAAAAAATCCATCATGCTGGAGGCTTTCTTTCAGCATTTGACGATATACACCACTGCCAATATTATAGATCACAACATTGCATTCACAAAGAACTAGCCAAGCTTGGAAAAATTGCAGAACTTTCCAGGATTTCAAGGAACTAGCACTATTGCATTCTTATATAGCACTCACCTTCGAATTTGTTAATTGCGAGGGTCTCGATGGTTCTAAAACTTAGATCATTAAAATTCTAAGGATCAATGATCAACACTTCTCGTTCCCATATTTTCACAAGAATTATCTAAAATTCTTATATGTATATAAATTTACAGATAAGGTGGTCCAAATCCTGCCAAATAAAAGCACACGGTTTTTAATCCAGGATCTGTTACATGTTTAGAAATAGGGGAACAAGACAACACAGCAACAGATCATGTAAACTAGGAGAAACACCTGCTTCCAGGAAAGCCAATCCTTGGCATACGGCCCAGTCTCATCGATCACCACAGTAGAAATATTGTCTAATACTTGCAAGGGAATGAAAACAATGAGAAATTTCTTCTCCTTGCCTTGCAGATAGGGTTTAAGGAAGGACCAGTCGGTGCCAGTCAAGACAATCAGGGTAAAAAGCATAATTCTCTTCAGAAAACTGAAAATATAAAACAGAACATCCCATCCATGGGTTTTTTAGTTCTCTTAATGAAAGACTTGTCCTCTTCCTCCCACGGATATTTAGAGCTTTCAGATAGACGAGGGTGGCCATGGATTCATAGAAATGTTACTGTCTATACCATGAAATGTGGACTGGAATCCTGTGATAAAAAATGTTGCACAAAAGGATGAATCGTTTTCCTCTCCCAAATGTACTTGTCAAAGCAAAGCTGCCTTGTTTCAGCACCATGTGAAACAGCATAACCAAATGATTTCATAAGCCTGCTAATTTTCTTGAATTCAAAAAACCCCAATCGAGAAATAAACAATGTGAATCCGAAGCCACAAGGAGGATAGAACCCAAAAGGGTCTCAAACTCAAAGGTGGAAGCATTAAAAGATCGGTCTCGATCTAGATATGTGACTGGAACGCTTCATCAACCGAATTCACTTTAACATATACTGAAAATCGGATGGTAGCTATCAGTCGAAAAGACATACCTGGCCAGACATGTTCGATGCTCATGGATGAAATTGGAGGGTGATAGGAATCCTGCAAATGCGTTCACCTGGGATTTCTTGAGCTCGTAGCCAAGGGGAGCAACTGTCTCCAGCTCCCAGAAACCATGAAGCCAACGCGTTCGGGGCCTACAAATTGCAGGGTTGGATGAAATTGTGAGGAACTACAAATGCATTCACCTGGGATTTCTCAAGCTCCTAGCTAAGGGGAGCAACTCTCTCCAGCTCCCAGAAACCGTGAAGCCAACGCGTTCGGGGCCTGCAAATTGGAGGGTTGGATGAAATTGTGCGGACCTACAAATGCGTTTGAGGATTGTGAGGGACGGAATTTGAGGGCGGAAAAACTTGGATGAAATAACACATGTAAAATCACACTTGAATCAAAAGTATGATATCATGTTAACATGGCCAATAAACCAAAAATAAGGACCATAACTATGCTAAGTGATTCAATATAAATTGTTAGTGGAATAATCTAATACCACTAGATCACTTTGAAAGAAAACAAGTCACTCTCCTCGTGAAGATATTTTTCTTTGCGACTAGGATTTCTTGTAGAATATTTTCTCCAATCAATTCATGTGATGCTCCCTAAACAACTATAACCTTTGAAGAGAGGATGCTTCATAGTGGATTGTTATAGTTCTTTTCAACGTTATATACTCTTCAATGAATGATTCCTGACTTTTTCCATATATGGTATATTTTAACTTAAGCTTAGAGCCTCCACTTGTGAGAATCCTCTCTGTTGTGTCAACCTTCTCCTTTAGAATAGAATTTATCTTCTTTATTTAGATATTCTTAATCCCAATCTAGAGTTTAGTCATTTTACACATGAATTGTGAGGAATGGTTTTATTGCTTCTTGCACTTCCTTTACTAAGTTTCTTGATAGCTATTCCCAACCCATATCATTTTCTTCAAACCTTATGATGGGTCATATTGTAACCTATAACGATTTATTGAGATTATTATAAAATAAATGGAGGAGGACCTTTTGGGGGTTCTAGATTTTTGGAAGAATTCTTGAGACTGAATTCTTGACTTCTCTTGGATTTGGTCGGCCAAGGGATTGGTTAGTGGTAATTATAATTATGGCATATATTTCATGAGTGAGAATCTCTAGGGATATTGATCAAAGATCGATAATTTTGTCTTGAAGGATTCCCCGCACTATTTTTCCTAGTTCCAATGAATAAGGGATTGGAAGCAGCTCATCCAGGCTCAATTTTCTTCACCAAAACCATTAACGTCCTTATAATTTCAAATCCACAAGATCATGGGGTCAAAATAAAATCAATTTAATCTCAATCCTACAAAAAAATGAGTTTTTTAGTAATCTCCTTCAAAATAATCAAAATAAGATGAAAATGAGCTCTAAATCCCTCAAAACTATAGATAGATGAGCAATGAAGGTAGTGGATCATTTTTCATGGTTATTTGATCTTTAAAAAATAGATAGGAAATTTTTTTTACGGTTTCCCCTTGTGATTTATTCATATTCATTGAAAAATAAGCTCAAACCCCACCCTTGGGGGAATGGGCTAAAAAATAAATAAGGGGAAATGAGAGAAATATAATAAGAGGGAAGTGTTGTAGACTACAATAAGTGTCCAATAGCATTATTCAAGCCTTTAACCTGCAAATCAAACACTCAACCATACTCCCATGAACATACTCTCTCTAAAACCCTCACTCAAGGGTGGTAGGCTTTTCCAACCTAAACAACCGCTGGAAACGTGGAATTATCGGAATGTAATGAAGAAATTTGTGAGGAACCTTTTTTGACACATTATCGGTTCGATATCTACTTATTTGACAATTTGGGCATTCGTTTTCCAATGCATATTGTCCATAGTATATGATATGATCATTAGGACAAGCATCAATAGATTGATACTCCATTCCAATTTCTTTCATAATCAAAGATACTTCTCGATATGTGCGTGGTAAAATATTTGATGTCGGTAATACAAATTCACTTAACAATCTACAAAATTGAAAATATTAAGTATCTTATAAACAATATTACTCATCATTAATACTGCATCCATATTTTACAAATAAAAATAACAATAGCAATATAGGACCAAAATAAACCTTAGAGGTAATTGTGAACATGCATACATAGATAATTAACAAATTACATACCTTAGCATCTGTGTGAAACTAGTGTTTGATAAACCATTCAAAACCTTGAAGTTCACCAACAACAATATAGAAGATAGAAGATTTGTTGTTGAGCCTTCATAAAGAGGTTGCTGCGACTTCTCGATTAGAGGATCAACATCAATGTCATGATCACTATCATCATGGCCGTCATCCTCATCCATTGAAGCAAATGTGTCATGGATCAACTTATGTATCTCATCTTCCTGATTTGTATCGGTAACGTTATATCCATCCATGTCAACGTCATTAAGAAATTGATCAGCTCCAATATTCTGATCAGGAATTTGCTCACCCTGTAAAGGAGTATTTCTCCTAGAACCTGGAAAATTATAACTACCTGGAGGATGACATTTTGGGGGCATTGTCTATATATGTAAAAACAATGCAGTGAAATTAGTGTGTATAGATCATATAAAATTATGATAAGACATTTTACTAAAAGTCATGACATGACGACCATTAGAGAGAATACATTAAATATTGAATAACCTCTTACCAAGGGACGATATTCATTACCCCCTTCGGTGTGTCCCTTCTCCCTACAATGTCTTTCAGCTGTTGTTATTAAAAGTCTTCTTCTTTGCAAACCCCTGCAATCATTGCACAGGCAATAACATTTTCCATCGCCCCTTGCCTCTAATGCCGCTCTAAACCGAGCAAGCTTCCTTGCATTTTCGTTCATGGTGACAAAGCCTTGTGGTGACAAGAAATTGTCTTACCTACACCATACCAAACAGTAAGTTGTCAAATACATTACATATAAATATGGTCTTGGATGGTACACAAATAAATAGCTTTGTTTGCAAGTGTAAAGATGGTAGGTAAAATGCATGGTGCTTCTTTTCAAGAGTATATAGGAAAGCAATAAACTGAAATACAAATGGACCTGAATACAAACAAGCATTAGAGACAACAATTTACTACAAATTACACCATTTCCATGAATTCACATAAAAGGTATCAATACCATCTACTCTATTGAGCCTAGTCTATATATTCATGTATTCTATTCATACAACACAACCCATGGTTGCATTGCCTCAATGTTGTAAATAATAGTTTTATTGGTGGCATTAATTTATGAATCCATTCACCTTTTCATGAAATCAAACAAATAGTTTGAGATCAAATAAATACTATCAAGTCTAGTGTAGATCTTAATGCATTCATTTTATTTAATTTCTCTTTGTTATTGAAGTGTTCCTCAAATTAGAAATTTTCACTAAACAATTAGAACCTATGATTGTTTATCAACCCTACAATGTTTCCATGAATGTGAGGATGGCCATTGGTATATAACAAGATCTTACTATCAAAGTTTATGGAACCATAATAATTGATGCACATAATATACATGCAAATTCTAAGTATGTATTGAACAATATTCAAATAATGAAATTGACTATAAAGAGGGCCATAAAACAACTTAAGAAATACTAATTATTTGGATGGAATGAACACATGTGTATAAGTATAACCAACAAAAAATTTAAAACATTTAGTTTAGATTTGGAAACCATATAATTATTGTACCACACAAGGAGAATTTGGTCCCAACATCAGGCACATGTAGGGAATATGACCAATTTTTATAAAAAGCATGATTGTAATAGGTTTGGTAATAGGTTTGGGAAGAGAGAAGTCCTTGCTGCCCTAAAACTAATGTTGGAAACAATGCTTCTCAAAGGAAGAAGTAAGGGTTGCATAACATTTACTCATAAGAGACTCTACGAATGGTGTTGAACTAAAGTGTAGTTTCGAAAAGAGCATCTGAAATATGCATATGATGAGATCAAATCCAGTTGTTAACCCAAATTATACCAAGAATGCCATTATTTTTCTATATCTTCGAGGTGTTGAAACGATGGATTTTTTTCTTTCTCCAAGTTCACCTTAAACCTATGGGAGTTATCTTAGAAAGATCATAGGATGTTTCACTATTTCTAAAATCCTTTCATTAAGTGAGACAATAAAAGATGCCTTAAGGTAGAAATATTATTCTTTGGGGACATAGAAACAAAAATACACTAACTTCATCTAGGAAATAACATTAGCATGAAGTAGTAAAAGTATGCATCATTTCAAAACACAAACTAACCTTGCACGTTTAAAATCCGAACTATGTAGATCTAGAAATGGATTGTTCACCAGCAGGAGACGAAAATAATAAACAACTCCAACAAACACCCGAAAACAGTGTTGCAAAAATGGCAAGTGTGAAGAAAATCTCGTTAAGGTCTTAGACGTCGCTATAGCGACGACAAACATTGACTTTTGCGCCCTAGGTCAACTTGACCATTGTAAAAAGTCAACAAAAGACAGTGTCGTCGCTATAGAGACGGTCAGGCATGGATACAGCGATGTCCAAGAGTTTATGCATTGATACAGTGACGTCTAAGAGTCTAGGCGTGGATACAGCGACGGCTAGGCGTGGATACAGTGACGCCTCATTCCTGTTACATCGGATTTTACACCAAAAAGTAAGAAACATGGAAAACCTCCGTGGAAAAATCCGCACTTTTGTACTAGTGTCAGCCTCCTGAAAATCTAGAAAAATATTTTTTGTTGATTAAGGCACCTGTTTACTAGCTCCAATTGCATGACATTAAAATTGTGTTGCTAACAATTTTTTAGAAAGGAGTACAAGAGCTAACTTTATTTGTTCCAAATACTACGGAGCCATGACTACTCTCTATTAGTATAATAGAATCAGGATTTAGGACTATCATTGAATATTGATTAGTTCTATCATCTTTTTAAGATTTTACTTGGGTACTGGTTTGCCAGGCACCCAAAGCACATGAGCTAAGATGACAATTGAGAATGAGAGGTTTAAGATGCCATGTGCTTTACTCTCAAAATTGTTCCCGGTTGTGTGTGATGCCTCTTCATGCTTCAAGATCTCAAGCTTTAAGGTGATAAAATTCTAGATAGTTCTTTGCCTCTGAATTTAATTGGATGGATTTGGTCTTTGGCGAGTGCATGTTAAGCACTTCTGGACATATTTTAAATATTTTACTTGGGTATTGTTTTTCCAGGCACCCAAACCACATGAGCTGAGACGGCAATTGAGAAGGAGAGGTTTAATATGCCATGTTCTTTACTCTAAAAATTGTTCCCCATTGTGTGTGTTGCCTCTTCATGCTTCAAGATCTCAATCTTTAAGGTGATAAAATTTTAGATAGTTCTTTGCCCCTAAATTTGATTGGATGGATTTGGTCTTTGGCGAGTGCATGTTAAGCACTTCTGGCTAGAACGGAGCCCACGCAATAAATTCTTGTTGAGCAAGATATGTATTACTAAAAGTTAGATTTGGTGATTTGCAGGTACCTGTATGTTCGATGGGGCTTGGATATAGCCAATATGTATGTGTTTCTAGGGAAAAAGGAGATACAATCTATGAAGAGATGATTAGAGGAATGCATAAGACACTGATATTGAGAGGGATTGTCTATGATGGAAGTGAAAAGATGGGGAGGAGTCCTTCCAAATATGGAAGAGAAGATCTTTTCCCTTCACAAAGTCCAAATATAGTGACAGTTACTGTAAGTGATGATAAAGAAGAATTCAGCAGCAAAGATATGATTGCAGCTCTGAAAACATTTTCTTGAAATTATTATTTATGCATCCCATTGTATGCAACCCGACGCATTTTTACTAAAATAAAGGTTCCTAGTAAATTTTAGGGAGATGAAAACTACTAGTAATTTCTTAGAATATTTGTAAAAACCCAATCAGGTTGTTAAGTATTGAAATTTTATCGAAGCCATCATATCCATGAAAGAGCTACTAACCAATACAATAGAGTTGGACTTTCTTCAGAGGCATCAGAAGTCTTTTTGTATTTGTTATAATAAGCACATATATAACTGTTTGTTGGATTTGTTTATTTTTTCCATGTTAAATCTTGTGAAATTATTATGTACGTTTTTCAGTTATTTGTTTTCTATTTTTACCGAGCAACACAATTTATTGCTTAACATGTGCTGTTTGCAGGTAACCTTACTCGCAAGCTTTGTAAAAACATGAAGAGGGAGGCCACTGCAATGTGGATACAGAAGCCCGTGCATAGATATAAAGCTTAGAAAGCTCAAAAGCAGAGGTATCATAAGTGTTTTTTTATTTGTTAATAAGCACATATATAACTGTTTGTTGGAATTGTTTCTTTTTGCCATGTTAAATCTTGTGAAGTTACTATGTACATTTTTCAGTTATTTGTTTTTTATTTTTATCGAGCAACACAATTTATTTCTTGACATGTGTTGTTTGTAGGTAACCTTACTCGCAAGCTTTGTAAAAACATGAAGAGGGAGGATACTGCAATGTGGATACAAAAGCACGTGCATAGATAGAAAGATCAAAAAGTGGGTCATTGAGTATGAAGATTCTGTTGCTGATGCTTTTCCATTGAGTATGAAGAGCATGTTGCTGAGGGTTTCAAGATGCTAAGTATGGTTTTGAAGCTGTCGCGGGATCCAAGTATGGCTTAACAACCAAGTACATGTGGGATGGTTTAGCCAATGTAATAATTTGAAAAGTCATCAGTGTACTAGATGATTTTCATGTAAAGTTATATAGAGATAGTTTTTGAGAAAACTCATTTATTGTAATACTTGACATTTCATATAATATAATTTGTGCGGTTTAAAATTTATATTGCACTTTATATTTGCATAATTCAAACTTGTGTATGAGATGATGATAAATAATGTATGATTCTATTTTTAATTTAAACATAATACCATATTAAAAAATTATATTGATTAATAATGGACACCATTAAAACTGCTAGAAAATAATAACCACACATAAAACCACTAAAAATGACTAAATTAATGACCAATAAATGAGATTAATGACCAAAATTCATATATAAAATGACAAAAAATTGAGAGATACGTGACCAAAAAATGAGATATAAACGACCAAAATTCGCATATCAATGACCAAAAATAGTTTTGGTGGCTAATTTGCGGTCTTTTAATATGCGACCAAATTTGGTCATATTCTAGTTTGCCATGTGGTCATTAATTTGGTCATAAATGGGGTCATATATTTGGTCATTGATTCAAATATGACGAAATTAATGACCAAATATATGACCAACTGACAAGCTATAAATGACCAAAATATAAATGACCAATTTTGTTCACGTAATAAAAGACTGTAAATGAGCCACCAGAGATCGCCAAACCAAAAGTGGTCATTGATATGCGGATTTTGGTCAATTTTTTGGTCACTAATCTCTCTTTTTCCACTAGTGGGAGTCTTCCATGTTGATGTTGAGCATAATCTCTTAAACATCAGATCCTTGTCCATTGCATCCCTAGGTGTATCCTACAAGTACAACCTAGCATTAATGTTGAGTGAGGAGCTCTCGAATTGCACTAAGTTTGTAACTCCATGTTTTTAGCGTTGGGTATGAGATATAGATAAGCACTAGGAGTTACTGAAAAGAACTAATTATGTCGAGTGAAAACAACTCGAGAAAAATTTGATCGCATCTCACTTATTTATAAGTGATTAAATGCAATTTCAAATTTATGTATCTCATCAAGTACTAAAGAACTACCGTGTTATATGAGGGAATCCAATATGCAAGGATGTTTAGAGTTTGCTAGCTTAGTAGACCTAACCAGCTACCTCATAACCTTAATGAAGAAATTGCCATAAGTTTAGGGATCATAATATATGATACCCAAAGAAAAATGTTAAGAAGTAATATATTATTATATATATTATACATGGTATGTATAAAGAGTAAGCATAATAATAATATTAATAATGTAAAAAAGAACAAAAAGCTCCATCTATTGTTATTATTACTAAAATAAAATTATATATTATAATACCTACAAAAGACCAATTAGGAACTAGTTAAAAGTTCCTAAGTTAAAATATTAAAACTACCTAAGTTAAATAAAATGGGTTAAATCAAGAAATCAAGTGATTCTTGATTTAACTACCAGGATTTGACTGAAAAGTCTATCTATAAAGTCCCAAGCCAAAGAGAATCTTAGGGATCTCTTCCATCTTTTTGGAGTCATTATTCTGCCTCACTATTCTCAAGAGAGTTCTTGGAGAACATTTTCCTAAGAGGAAAAATGAGAATTGATCCAGACCTGATATACTAGTTAGGGAAGCCTTACCTTATGAGCTCTAAGCTACTTATATGTTGGAAACTGCTTGAGGGGATCCGAACTAAAACCAATAATGGTTCTTGTTCATGGTTGGGTGGAACGTGGTAGTTCCCAAGTTATTCAGTCATCAATACATAGGTCATATATCCCTATGAATTGTTAATGTTGGGCAATTAAGTTTTCACATTTAAACCATTAGAATGGATTCACCTTTCAGGTATGAGGTCCTTGACTTCCTATTTCATTATCTAGAATAATTTCTGGTTAGAATATGCAATTGTTCATGTTATATTTCTATCCCTATGTTTACAATTGTTTTCGTGTCAAAATATTTAAGGGTTTACATTTAAAACCCAAGTCTCTAAATTAATTCCTCTTTTAAGAAATATTTAGGGTTCAGTTCTTCTATATTTAGTTCTCCATTTATTTACATCTTAAACTTTGTTTTTCTAAAACCTCAGAATGACTCTAAGAGTGCCTATATGTTTATTTACCTATGAACTCTACTTGAAAATTCCATATTGTGAGCATAACTATAATACGTAAAAAAATACTAATTCAAGTTAAGTTATAAACAAAACCTAAATACAAAATAGTGTTAACTAATATAGTAAACATAATTTAATAAATAAATCATTTACATTATATCAAGTATACACAAAACAATATTCTAAACAAATTATTCTATACTTGAGAATGATCATCAATTCATAGTATTAAAGCTAAAATAAAAACCATCAAGGAACTTTAAGGGTGTGTAATTATTTCTACCAAGAACAAAGGTTAAACAATATTTTTTTCCATTAACGAAAAAACTCATAAGTCGAATCTATAATCCAAGTATCGAGACCACTTAATGGTCCACGATTTATGCTTTACCAATACTCCACATTAAACAAAACCATATATTTATCATACCAACTACATCTACGAAATCATATGTAGTAAAGAAACTATCACATAATAAATCCATTACATGTATAATAAATTAAACCCTTGAAATATTTATAAACTATATTATAAGAATTGCATGCCATAACGAAATCCCCAACACAATAAATGAACCCTAATACTATGTACAACATGTATTAAAAACATAAACATAATTACACATAGGTCGTAGGATCGATTCATGTAGGAGTTATGCCCAAATCGAATCCATACATATATAAAACCTTACAACTGTAATGACCCAATATCAATTCCTGTAGCGTCTCTTTATTTACAAGTCACAGTAACAAATCCTATAGGATTCATTATTTGGTTTCTACCTCATGCTAGAGCATTCCAATATCAAAGCCATGATATATATATAAATACACAGGCTATAATCTAAACATCAAATATTTGCATAGAGGTCAAAAGACCCAATGAAATTACCCACTATAACTAAGGCCCTTGGCCCTATATTTTAACAAAGCCATTAAACATTAATGCAACCCTGTCAACGCTAGGAGAATAGAAATGACAACCATTGAAGGGTTATACCCTATCATGGCTCTTACGTGTTAAACATAAAGATTTATCCATAAACAAGTTTCATCCATAAAAACAATAATGCATTTGTACAATACAGTATCATAGCTAAAATGGTGGGAACGACAATGCCACATACGACATGGCCCCCAAATCCAACAACGTTGTCAACATTTATCCATACAGTAATTCAAACAATGATTTTGATTACACACGGTCCATATAATATCAATAATCCATATATATAACTACATTGTCCCAGTGTAAATGATGGGAAATCCATTGCCCTTCACAGCATGGCTCCAAAGGCCAACAACATAGTAACAATTTCATACAAATAAAATAGACACTAATTGTGAATCTTCACAGTTAAATGGAGAAGATTGCTAACCATGAAATCAACACAATAAATGCAACTACTGTAGATAAACTTATAAACATAAACATTACCAAAAGCAATACGGTGTTACACAGTCATTTAAACTCGGCCTTGCACCATTGTAAGGAATGGTGGTGCCACCATTTCAATAAAATAAATGTATTGCAATACACAAAGGCGTCGAGAGTTACCCAAACATGTTTTCCAAATGAGAATGGATATGTACCTTCCATCGCAGCTAGCCTCCTAAGCTCCAATCCATCACACAGCACAGAGGAAGAGCTCATGCAGCGCTGCTAAAAATGATCCATTCTTTCCGTTCTGCCACTTATTCATATTTAGACGGTTCTTTATCAATGAAGTCACATAGTAAAGCTACATAACTGGAACAGGATCTGGTCCTCTTTCTTTCTCTAAGATTCTTTTCTGGAACTTGATATCTTTCCACAGCTTGGATAATCTCCTGTACCAAAGCAAGTTTCCTCTTGTGAGGATTCTTCTCCTCTGGTGGATCTACAGTTCTTTGTGGTTCTTCAAATTCTTGATCTTCTTCTTGAGTTTCTTCATTCATGATTGTATCATGAATTATGGGATCTTCTGCTTCTTCAGGTTCTTCAGCAGGTTTCTTTCTGGATTTGATGTAGGATGAAACTTCATTAAATGTTACATCCGTGCTGATGTCAATGTTTTTGAACCTTTGGAAATATATTCTGTAAGCCTTCGAGCTTTCAGAGTATCCCACAAATATACCCTTCGTTCCTGAAGGATCTAGTTTCGTTCTCTTCTCTTTTAGAATGTGTACGTACACAGGATAGTAGAATATTCTGAGATGGCTGACTTCTAGTTTCTTACCAGAGAAGATTTCCTCAGGATTTTTTTCTTGAGTACTCTATGTGGAGTACAGTTTTGTACATACACTATTGTTCTGGCTCCTTCTACCCAAAGATGCATAGGAAGATCTTGATCATGAAGCATAGCTCTTGGAGATTCCATGATGGTTCTATTCTTCATTCCTGCAATCCTATTCTGTTGTGGATTGTAAGGAGTGGACAACTCCCTCTCAATCCCTGAGTCCGTACATAGTTCCTTGAACTCATTTGAAGTGAATTCTCTGCCATTGTCTAATCGAAAAGTCTTGAACTTCTTTTCAGTATGGTTCTCAATCAAGGCTTTGAATTCCTTAAACTTTCCAAACACTTCATCTTTATTCTTCATGAAGTAAATCCATGTCTTCCTAGAAAAGTCATCAATAAAAGAAACATAGTACACATACCCGCTTAGTGAACTTGATGACATTGGTCTGCATACATCGGAGTGGATGATTTCCAATATTCCTTTCTCTTTGTTGTCGCTACTTGGAAATTTATTCTTTGTGTTCTTTCTTTTCACACATCCTTTGCAGACCCCTTCATGTTTTGGTTGAATTTCTAGAAGACCTTCAACAGCTTTGCTTGCAAGTGGTAGTGCTGTATAATGTACATGTGCAAGTCTTCTATGCCAAAGTTCATTTGGTTCTACTATGTCATAAACCAAAGCTTGATCTAGTTGGCCCTTCAACTTGTATATACCTCCTTATTGTTCTCCAATCACTATTGCATCACCAAAAGTCTTTCCCTTTGGCCACATAAGAACTTGGCCATCTACAAAAGAAACCCTCAATCCTTTTGCATCCAATCTAGATATGGAGAGGAGGTTCCGCTTTAGTCATGGAAAAAATAATATAGTCCTCATCTTCAAAGACTTTCCAGAGTCTAGTTTATAGAAGGATTCACCACTGCCTTTTATTGGATACTGGTAGTCATCCTCAAGTTTCACCTTGTGAGGTGACTCATGTTTAGATAGCTTCACAAATGATTCTTTGAATCCCGTCATGTGCTTGGAAGCTCCACTGTCTATAATCTAATCATTGATTCCATGTTAAACAGTTCCCATGAGAGTGGAGATCAGTACATATTCATCCTCACTTGAAGAGTCATCACTCTCTTGTCTGATTCTCTTTGTTGAAGGTTCATCATCCTATGTAGCATCGGTATGATGTCTTCTCTTGTTTCCCTTCTTCTTTAGATTTCTTTTGTTAGGGAAGAATCTGGATATGTGACCTTTTTCATCACATGTGTAACATGTAATAGTATTCATATCTTTTCTAGAGTGTGAGATATTACCTTTGGAGTGATAATTGCTCCTCCTATTTTTCTTGGAGTGAACTGTGAGAGCTTGATCTTCACTACCCATCTTCTCTTCTTGAGCTGCTATTTGAGCTTCTTCTTAAGAGCATTCTTCCCATAGTCTACTTAACTTGACAAAATTCTTTCTGGCACAGATTCCTTCAATGGAAGAGTCCCATGATCTAGGGAGACCAATAAAGGTGGTCATCACAATCTCTACATTTTCCACTTCTTCATCTACTGCTTCTAGCCGCTCCTTGATCTGAGAGACCCTTGTAAAGTAAGACCGAATAGTCTCGGCATTTTGGATCTTCACATTCTTCAATTGGTTTCTCAAAGTCATCTACCTGTTTATGTTATTCCCTTCAAAGAATTTGGTTAGGGCATCAAACATAGCTTTACGTGTCTTGAGGGAGGACACCTGTGGTATGAGATGATCCTTGATAGAATCAGAAATGATTCTCTTTTCCATAACCAACTTCTTCTTATGTAAGGCCTTAGCCTTATCTCCTTTTGGAATTGGAACCTCATCGTTGATATAGGAGTCCAACTCATTCAGTTCGAGGACCAGGGAGATCCTATACTTCCAAGCTCGGAAGTTATCAGCTCCCTCAACATTTCCATCAAGCTTGGTCTGATGACACATCTTAAACTGAGAGCTTTAAATGGAAATAAAAAATATTTAGATCTTACCAGGTCAAGATGTCAGATCTAGATTTGGAGCTGAAATCCTGCAGTGCTAGTTCAGTAGAAAATTAGGGTTTTTCTTTTCCGAAGTTGTCTCCACCCAAATGCCTTGAAATTTATCCCTAAATTCGATTTTGGGGAGGAAATAAATCTAGGCTTGGGCTCACTGGGTCGAAAACTGAAAAATCTCATAATTGGATTTTGCTTCGACATAAAGATGCGCCCTAAGGAGGAGAGTTGTTCCACCTTACTTTAGCTAAAAATCTATGGCGGAAGATCCACAAACTAAGAAGCCCTAGTTCCCGTAGCTGCATAGTGTCTTCTTCTGAGGTTAGCTCTGATACCATTTTATAATTTCATCATTAAGCGAGCATTATATTTGGATCTTTACTGAGAGAATAACAAGCACATCAATCAAACACAAGAGACAATGAACACAGGATTTATCCTCGGGGAAACCATAAATGGTGAAAACCACGCAACTTCCTCAGAGATAGAGATAACACCAAAATAGAAAATCCCCAAAACAGTAAGTGATCTCCCGACAGTAGTAACCTTCTTCTTGTCTAGCCCCAATGTCTTCTCATTCCTCAACTATGCGCTACACATGAGTGTGTATAAGTTGTGTAGTAAATAGAGACTCCAGTTCTCTATTTATACTAATCCTGACATGACTAAAACCGTACCAGGGCCGACCTCTACTAGGAGATTCTAATAACCCTAGTGCCCCGGAACTGCGGGGAATTTAACCCTTAGACAATAGGAGGGTTACCCACAATGACTTGACATGACTTGTTTACATGATAGACCTTCCCGATAGGAGCATCGGGGCATGACATAACACAAGTACATCTCGGAATAAAAATTGGGTTACAATATATAAGAAATACAAGAGAAATACATTCCAAAGTTACATATACATCAACAAGAACAACTTTGGGATGACCCCTTTAGAGGATTTGATGGAGTATCCATTAAGTGTTGTCTTCATGTATTCATCGTAAACTTCTTCTCGAAATATTTTAGGCGAAAACACTAACTATTTTTTATTTTTTTACTACGAAATTTGGGGTTTTCTTATATGGATGCATTTCTTCTAAAATTGTGGATATGTGTTCTTTAAACTCATTTTCATTGAGGGTTTTTTATTTAATCAATTTGCATCGTTTGGGAATCCTTTGGGAAGTGCATTTTTATCTCATCCACCTTAACTTAGAGTCTCTCAAATTTTTCTGGTTGTTAATGAGTTTTTGGAATAGACAATTAGTATTATTCAATTTTTTAGGGCTTCTTGCAATCCATTTGGACTAAATGGTTATCATTAACCTAGACTTTGTAACAATTTTATTCTTTTTGGAGAGAGTTAATAAGAGTGTCATGGATATCTTTTCTATCCCCTATAGGATATTGGAGTGTTAACCCACAAAAAAGTATTACATTATACATAATCATGTCTCTATATAGGTAAGTACTTGAAAAACAAGTGTGATAGGCTGGTCATCAGTGTGGTTTCTAGCGAGCCCTATGTTTTGACCCATTTGACTTCTTATATTACATTTGGAGGTTAATTTAGTTATTTTTTGAGGCATCCAATTATATGGTTTTTTTAAAACGATTTTGGGATGATTCTCTCACAAGGTTTGATAGAGTATTATACAATCTTTGTGTATTCATCTTAAATTTTTTCCATATACATTTTAAGGGAAACCATTGAAATCTTAATTTTTTGTTTTTTTGTATGTAGTATGAAATTTGGGGTTTTCTTTTATGGATGCATTTCTTCTAAATTTTTGGATATTTTTTACGAACAAAATAATAGTGTTTCTAAATTTTATTTTTAATGGTTACCTAAGAACCATTTAAATAAAAAAATTTGTGCAATATATTTGTATTTAAGGTTTATTTGCAAAACCAATTAAAGCATTGTTTTCAAAATTTTATTTTCATATAGTGAGAAAAATATTTGTATCTAAGGTTTATATATATTTATCGCCAAGCAATTAAAACATTGCTTTTTTTAATTTTCTTTTCATGCTGTATGAAATTTGAGTTTTTTTATTCTTTATATATTTTGAGAAGTATTTTTTGAAAGAGGTGACTTTTAGATACTCATTTCTAGTTTCATTTTGTTGTTCATATGTGAGTTTAATTTCCATATGTTATTCCACAATTCTTATTTGTATGCAATCATGAGGTTTAGAAAATTTATATACGTTTTTCAAAGTGTAAATGTGGTACATTTTTGGAAATAGAAATCTTAGCTCTTCTAAATTTCGAATATCATAGTATTTTAGTTCTAGAAATTTTTCCCATGGTTGTCTATTCTACTAAAGTAACTTGGAGCTTCGAGGTGGGCTCATCCCTTGTCCACCTAGCAATTTACTAATGAAACACATGGTCAAGATTTGTAGAATATGTTGACCTCAATAGTGAACATACACTTTACTCATGATTTGTGTATATAAGAAACATTTCTCTTAAGAACTAATTTTTTGCTTATTTTTTATTTTCATATATGAGAAACATTCCCTTAAGAGCTAAAATTTTATTATTTGTAAGTTTTATGATTCCCTAATCCCTATCGAATTTCTCTTAGCCTCTATCCCTTTGATTTCTCATGCCTTTATAGTGAAATCGACCACATGAAGAATGAAACTTTTGTTGGGGACAACCCTCTAAATATATGAATGCCACATTAACATTTTTCTATTATTTTAAAAATTTATACTATTATTTAAGCATTCAAAATCTTAGTTAGAAGATTGATTTTACTTTATTTGAATATTCTTGAAATGTTTTTATTAAATGCATAATTACTCAAATGCTCTCACTTCTCCAATATTTTTTTGGGGTTTTCTTTATAATGTTGTGTATGTGGTTTTTTTTTCAAGATATATATTTTTTGTAAATTTTATGGAAATTTTGGCTTATCAAGATTTTGGGTTTGTGCACGCTGGAAATTATCTCCACATAAAGAATGTGTTTGATTTGACATCCCAAAGTGTGGTAAATATAATGAAGGGGATGACACCTGAAGAAATAACGAAATCTTTCAACATTAAGAATAATTTTAATCATGAAGAGGAGGAGGAAATTAAGAGTCAAAATGAATCAACATTCGAATGATAGGGATATTAGGGAGGGGTGGTGGAAAAAAACATATATTTTTGTGTTCCAATGTGTAGTGTATTGGTTTGTTCTAATCGAGAATTTGTTTTGAAAACTTTAATCCACGTGTTTATTGCTTAGATTCATTAAGTTCTTTTAATACTATTGTCAAGATTCAACATTAATGGCTATTATTTGGTCTAGTTGAAACATTTAGTTGGACCATTTTGTAAATATTTTCCAACAACTTCTACAATGGTATTTGGATTTTTCAAATTATGATAAGTATTGCAATTGCTTCTTTTAACTCTTTTTCTCATTGGGATACTCTTTTGTTTCTTAGCGAAGTTATTTATATATGATATTTGTTTCTTGGAATAGTAGGAATAACAATATTTCGTTCTGTTATTTTACTGTTATGGTGGATTCATGTGGGAATTCACCGACTTGAAGGTTCTATCTTTAACGGCATTACTTAGCTTGTATTGTAAACATATGGACATCGTGGGTATAAGCCATCCTGTGAATGGCATGAACCTTTCCCAGAGTGATCTGATAGTATACGTAGGGTTAATTTGGTAGGACTATGTATTTAAATTAAAAGTTGGTTGAGGCCATGACTTATGTGAGTGTTGTGCAGTCGTTGGTTTCGTAGAGGCCAAGGTTTAAATACGCTAAATGGAATTCATTGTATTTAGATGGTAAATGGACTATGTATAGTTATATTATATTAGATGTATTTTAATAACCACAACATATTGGTAAATCATATTAAAAATAACCTAATTCTCAACATATTGTCTTTGTGATTCACAAGTTTAATATTCCATATTAATAATTAGAATGTAACATGATTAAGACATATGAATCAATTGAAATTTTTGACATTGTTGGCTGGGAAATGATCAATTCAAAGTTTAATGGTTTGTGAAAAGTTTGTTAAAATTTCTCATGGCTCACACACGTAGAAATTTTTTTTTTTATTCAGACCAGCCGGTAGCAATGGCCAATGAATCCAAGAAGACTTTTAAGAGCAATGATAATGAATTGTTCGAGGGGAGTGTGCAGGTTGCATCTGAGTATCACAACATCAAGGACATGGACGAGGATGTAGGCACGAAGGTCATGGAATACTGCAGGGATCATTTCGAGGCTCAATTAAGTTGACAAAAATTCAGCTCCGACGGACCATGAAATGAAGACTTGGTATCATGATTTCGTTAAAGTGCATCTTTGACCTTATTGGGAATTTCATGTTTAGATTCTATTGGAGAGAACCTTATTTAATTGGTTTCGATTTAGTTAGGAATTCTAATTTTTGGTACTATCTCAAAAACCTTAATTAAATTACAGAATCAATGGTTTTGTATTTTCTCAAAAGTATGATTTAATTAGGGATTTTAGTTCCTCCATCACTTCCTTGATTTTCCTTGGGAATATTAGGGTTTGTACTTTCTCCTTCCCGTAGTGTTTATTTAATCTGTTTCAGGAGTGCCTTTTCCTCTCACCTACCCTAACAAGGAGTCTCTCAAAGTTTGGGAATTGTTAATGAATTATTGGGGTACACCATCAGTCTTATTAAAAATTTCAGAGCTTATTGCAACCCATTTTAAGGTATTTTGTAGTATTGCTTCTTTAGTATTAGATTTAAGGGGTAGTGAATCTTTTTTAGTATGTGTTAGAAGATTTTTCTTAATTTTTTCATATTTCTATAATTTTTAAGGATTTTGACAACCCGGATTTAGGGTGTGGAAAGATTTTTTGTATGAAGTGAAAATGAATAAAACTGATCTTAATTGAAAGGCATATTGAGATAGACCAAAGGGTTTTTACCATTAACATGGACCCTCGAACTTGTAAGTAGTTTTCGCAATTCCATTTGGGGTGGGTGATATGGATTATTGTACTTGTTATGATTACATTATCCATAATCATGAGTGCATATAGATCAATAATAGAAAAACTCTATTGCCGTAGGCACATCATAAGTTGGATTTCTAGGGAGCCAAATGCTTTGAGTCATTGAATTATTATGTTAGATTTGAAGGTTTATTTATTTATTTATCTTAAGGTTCTTTAAGAGATATTTTAGGGTAAAACAATAATATTTTTTTTATTTGTATGTAGCATGAAATTTGTGGTTTAACACTAAGATATTTTCTTAACATAGTTGTAGTGTTACCAAATTGTATTTTTAATGGTTACTAAAGATCCATTTAAATAAGGAACTATCAATGGAATCTTTCCTTGTATAAATATGAATAAATAATATTCGTATAGATTGTCATTCTTTAGTTCTATAACTATATAGATTTAATTAAAGTTTATGATGTTGTAGTTTACTTTGTAACCTTAATCTTGTGACAATTGATCTCACTCCAAATCATTCATGCTATCCTTTTTTTTATTTCATCTTAGTGTTTATTTTATGTAAGTGTGGTTTCCTTTTATTAAAGCATTGGTTCATGGAAATAAGAGTTTCCTAACACATGCCAAGAAATAACATGGTTATAATAGGATCCTAGTAGAACAATGATGCTCAAGTACATGATCATCGCTTCACTTGATTAATATTTCTGTGGATTCATGAAGTGTGATGTGTTTCATTTTTGCATTTAGTTTCGTTTATCTTCATTAATTGAATTATTCCAAAATAAAGAATTTTTGTATAAAGTTTAAGATCTTAAACCTTAAACACCTCTTGACATACAATAACAAATTTTTCATGTATTTACCTTTGTTGATTTATGTTTTAGAGAAATTGATTTCCATAGTTAAATCACTTTATCTTATTTTATTTTCCATAAGCATCATAGCTATCAACCCTTTCAAATATTACCAATATGAACCCTTATATCAAAATCCAGCATCCAATAGCTCATTTCGTGTGTCATATTTTGATTCACTATCAGTTTTTATGTGTCAATATTTCTCCTTAGTATTACTAATCTCACCCACAATATCAAAGTTTAAAAACTATCCCCCTCCCCCTCTGCCACACATAACATTTCATCTTTTGATTCACTACTAAGATTTATTCATTTGGGTTTATATTGTGTTGTTGTTTTTGGAATAGTATGTGGAAACCTTGACATTGAAACACTCTCGGGCATTTCACTTTCTCCTTAATGGGATTTCTCTATGGATTTTACCGTGTGATTTCGATGATTTGAGACCACTATTTTCTCAAGATACTAGAGTCAATGCATCATGTGTGGATTCCATTATGTCTATGAATGCATGTCTCTAGTACCACGTTCATACCATTTTTTCACTTCCCATTCCATTAGTTGACCAACATAGATAGTGTATAGGAACCAATTATCGGTTCTATGTCAATCCCAAAATCCACTTCTAATCCATAATAGGTAATAGATACATGCTTATCCATGAAAAATATAAACATAGCGGAATGAAACTTCATCCACAAGCATGTAACATACATTTACCAGCAAAATATATCATAGACATAATTGTAATAGCATGGAAGATTCAAATAACAATAAATAAGAAATGATTCCATCACATACCAGATACAAGAAAATACTTATATGGGATAAGATTCCAAGAAATGACTATGTAAGTGACATTTTCTAGGAAATCTTAGGTACTTGATCCATAATATACTATTTCTATTGAGGTTCAACATCTACTCCAAGCTATGAGTACACCAGGGTGACTGGAAACACCTGCAAGATTCTATCTCTCAATCCATCACCCATCTCTCCATCCATCCTCATCCAAATACTCATAAATATATCTACAATAGCCTCACTTAGATAGCATACCCTTGGATCCACAATATCTTCCCCGCATAACACCTTCGAGGAGTAGGCATCGCCTTTAGCAATCTAGTTCCCTCATGATATCCTCGAATGTGTGCATAGAAAGAGGTTAAACAATTGCATACTATTAGATATCTACTTGTAACTTTCACTCATAGATTCCCGTGCTTGTAAGGACAAAATAACTCATTAGTTTTGTCTCATGAAACAAAATAACTTACAACTGAAATCTCTCTCTCTCTCTCTCTCTCTCTCTCTAGATTGCATAAATATTTGTGTTCAAGTTTAAAATCAAGTAGGAGGAGTCAATATCTTTTCAAAGATTGAATTGTGATTCAGGTACCATCAGTTATGAATTTGAGATGAAGATATTCACAAAACCGCCTTTCATACAAAGTACGGTCACTATGAATTTGTAGTAATGTTGTTCGGATTACAGAGTGCACCCAAAAAAATTATGTGTATGATTAATAGTATATTCAATAAATATCTGGAAATTTTTTTTTGGTCTTTATAAATGACATCTACTTTCCTCTAAGACTAAAGAGGAACACCTTCACATAGTACTACGGGTGTTACGAGAACACTAGCTTTACACCAAGTTTAGTAAATGTGATCTTTACAAACCACAGATACAGTACTTGGGTCACATCATCTGCGAGAGAGGGATAGCTGTCGACCCGAAAAATATTAGAGCCATAGAATATTGGCCTACCCATACTAGTGTCACCGACATTAGGTCCTTTTCAGGATTAGTCACGGTTATTATCTAAATTTCATTGAGAACTTCTCGAGAATAGTTTGTCCCATGACCGCTTTGCAAAAGAAGGAAAATAAGTTCTTATGGCTGACCAAGTGCGAGGAAATTTTTGATGACCGCACCAATACTATGAATTGCGGATCATGATGTGGATTTCATTGTTTGCATGGATACAAGAAAGGAAGGACTTGGAGAAGTCCTCTTATAGAACGATTATAATGAATCAAGAAAGTTAAAAGAACATGAGAAAAACAACCCCACACACGATATTGAGTTAGCAGCCATCATCCATGCCTTGAATAGATGTGGGCACTACCATATGGGAAGGAAATTCCTTGTGAAGATAGACAATATGAGTCTGAACTATTTATTCGAGCAACCAGATCTTAATCCTAGGAAAGCCAGATAGTTGGATTTCCTTAGTGAGTATCATTTCAAGCTAAAGCATATTAAGGGAAAAGAGAACAAGATTGTTGATGATTTGAGCCGATGAACTCATATGATATATGAGGTGACTTTAATTCAAACCGATTCAGATTTATATCAGAGGATTAGAGCAACCAATAGAGTTGACCCCTTCTATGTAGAAATACTCAATAAATTCCAAAAGGACAAGTTGATTCAACAACAAAAAGAGTACAAGGTAGACGAAACAAGACTACTATGGTCCAATGAGAGATTGTACGTTCCAGAAGGAGGGGACATTTGGTCCAGTATTCTTGCAAAATTTCATCAGACACCCTACTTAGGGAATCCAGGATATCAAAAGATGATATCCATCGTTAAGAGACACTTCTTTCGGCCTATGTTAAAGGCCAACATTGCATTGTTTATTGCTAAATGTGAGGAATTCCAGCTAGTCAAACGTGAGCATTAGCATCCTTTGGGATTACTGTAGCCATTACCCATTGCAGAATGGAAGTGGGAGGTCAACAGTATGTATTTTATCATCAGTTTACCTAAAAGTAAGACATAAAATGATTCTATCTGTGTAAAACTAGCACACTTCATTCCAGTGAAGTTGACCTACAAGGAAGACACATTGTTGATATCTTCTTGAAGGAGATATTTAGATCACACAGGATACCAAAGGAAATCATCTGAGATTGAAATACTAAGTTTAGCAGAAACTTTTGCAGATGTTTAATCTCCAAATTAGAGACACATTTGAACTTTAGTACTGCTTATCACTCGTAGATAGACAGGAAGACAAAAAGGGAAAACCAGATTATTGAGGATATGCTTAGGATGTATGCCACGAACAACCCCATTAAGTGGGAAGATTACCTGCATCTTGCAGAGTTTTCATATAACAACAGATACCAGAGTTCATCCAAGATGAATCCCTTCAGGACCTATTAAAGGAATCAGAACAGTTGGTTACCAAGGTCTAGGTGAAACTTAAAGAATCACAAGAGCACTAGAAAAGCTATGTGGATAAGCAAAGGAAATATAAATATTATTAATTAGGCAACCATGTCTATTTGAAATTAAAAACAAACCAGAGCTCGTTGATCTTGGGAATGTGCAGTAAGTTAGTACCTAGATTTTATGGACCATTTGAAATACTGGCCAAGACAGGGTCAGTGGCATATGAACTAGCATTACCCACTCACATAAGAGTCCATAATGTTTTTCATGCATCGATATTAAATAAATATGTTTATCATACTAAACATGTAATTCATTGGTCCTTATTACAGGTGGAACCAGAAGGGGAGGTTTCCCCTAAACCTCTTCATATATTGGACAAGAGAAAGGTGTAGACCAAGAAGCACACCATAGTCCAGTTGAAATTGCAATGGAAGTACTTTGAAGCCGGTGAGGCTACCTGGGAGAATGAAGCCACCATCAGAAAGGATTACCCTACCTTGTTTCATGATTTCTTTTCGAGTCCGTAGAATACAAGGGATGGTGTTGTTCTAAGTAGGAAGGGATGTAATATCCCGAATTTTGGACCTAACAATTATGGGAATGAGCCCCATTGATTATGGTGTTACCTTGATATTTTATTTTTACATACTAGGTCAAAGACCCCATTGCATATGCATATGATGATTTGTTTGATATATTGGGTGTAATCCAACTGCATATATATATATATATATATATATATATTCTTATGTTGGGTGTGGAACCTAAAGAACATGGTTGCTGAGATGTTTTGTGTTGAGCGAGAAGCTCCAGAGTACATGAGTACTTATATTTGCATTGAGCAAGAAAAATTGGAGCACATGAGTTTTGAGACATTTGTGTTGAACATGAAGCTTTCAAACACATGAAAAGATAAATTAGAAGTGTTGGTCATAAGCCGTGGAGCCTTCCATGTTGATGTTGAGCATAAGCTCTCGAACATCGGATCATTGGCCATTGTATCCCTAGGTGTATCCTACAAGTACATCCTAGCATTAATGTTGAGCGAGGAGCTCTCCAATTGCACTAAGTTCGTAACTCCATGTTTTTAGCATTTAGTATGGGATGTGGATAAGCACCAAGAGTTATTGAAAAGAACTAATTATATCGAGTGAAAACAACTCTAGAATAATATCGATCGCCTCTCACTTATTTATAAGTGATTAAATGAAATATTGAATTTATCTATCTTAGCAAGTACTGAAGAACTACGATGTTATATGAGGGAATCCAACAAGGAAGGATGTTAGAGTTTCCTAGCCTAGTAGACCTAACCACCTACTTCATGACCTTCATGAAGAAAGTGTCATAAGTTTAGTGATCATAATATATGATACCCAAAGACAAATCTTAACAAATAATATATTATTATATATTTTATACATGGTATGTATAAAGAGTAAGAATAGTAATAATATTAATAATGTAAGAAATAAGGAAAAGCGCCATATATTTTTATTATTACTAAAAGAAAATTAGATATTGCAATACCTACAAAATTCCAATTAGGAACTAGTTAAAAGTTCATGAGTTAAAATATTAAAAGTACCTAAATTAAATAAAAAGGGTTAAATCAAGAAATCAAGTGATTCTTGATTTAACTGTGAGGCTTCGACTGAAAATTCTATCTATAACGTCCCAAGTGAAAGAGAAGCGTAATTATCTCTTCCATCTTTTTGGAGTCATTATTCTTCCTGATTATTCCCAAGAGAGTTCTTGGAGAACATTTTCCTACGACGAAAAATGAGAACTAATCGAGACCTGATAAATGAGTAAGGGAAGCCTTACCTTAGGAGCTCTAAGCTACTTGCATGTTGGAACCAGCATGAGGGGATCCGAATTAAAACCAAGAATGGTTCTGGTTCATGGTTGGGTGGAATGTGGTAGTTCCCAAGCTATTTGCTCATCTATATAGAGGTCATATCTTCCTATGAATTGTTAATGTTGGGTAATTAAGTGTGTATGTTTCAGCCATTGGAATAGCTTCACCTTTCAAGTATGATGTCCTTGACTTCCTA
>LPNX010112976.1:181099-193506 GCA_001517045.1 Pseudotsuga menziesii
ATATTGAAAAACTGTGAGGGTCTGTAATTATTTCTACCAAGAACCAAGGTTATATAATATATTTTTCCATTAACCAAAAAAATCATAAGTCGAATCTACAATCCAAGTATCGAGACCAGTTAATGTTCCACGATTTATGCTTTACCAATACTGCACATTAAACCAAACCATATATTTATCATACCAACTAGATCAACAAAATCATATGTAGTAAAGAAAGTGTCACATAATAAATCCATTGCAAGTATAATCAATCAAACCCTTAAAATACTTAAAAAATACATTATAAGAATCGCATGCCATAACGAAATCCCCAATGCAATAAATCAACCCTAATACTATGTACAACATGCATTAAAAACATAAATATTATTACAGAGAGGTCATAGGATTGATTCACGTAGGCATTATGCCCAAATCGAGTCCATACATCTATAAACCCTTGCAACCGTAATGACCCAAGATCGACTCATGTAGTCTATGTTTATTTACAAGCCACAATAACAAATCCTGTAGGATTAGTTATTTGGTTTCTACCTCATAGTGTAGCATTACACTATCAAAGCCATGCTATATATATAAATACATAGGCTGTAATCTAAAACATCAAATATTTGCACAGAGGTCAAAAGACCCAATAAAATTCCCCACTGTAACTAAGGCCCTCGGCCCTATATTTTTAACAAATCCATTAAACATTATTGCAACCGTGTCAATGCTAGGAGAATAGAAACGACAACCATCGAAGGGTTATACCATGTTATGGATCTTACATGTTAAACTTAAAGATTTATCCGTAAACAAGTTTCATCCATAAAAATGATAATGCAATTGTACAATATAGTATCGTAGCTGAAATGTCGGGAATGGCAATGCCACATACGACATGGCCCCCAAAGCCAAAAATGTTTGCCACATTTATCCATAGAGTAACTCAAATAATGATTTTTATTACACACAGTCCATATAATATCAACAATCCATTCATATAACTACAGAGTAGCAGTGTAAATGGAGGGAATTCCATTGCCCTTCATGGCATGGCTCCTAAGGCCAACAGCACACTAACAATTTCATAAAAATAAATTAAACACTAATTGTGAAACCTCACAGTGCAATGAAGAAGAGTGCTAACCATGAAATTGACATAGTAAATGCAAATACTGTAGATAAACTTATTGTAGTAAACCTCATGTACCTTAATGTGTTAAGTGATGTATTTGCGGTTCAGGTGTCAGCAAAAATAAAATCTTTAGTAATCCTTCCACCAATTAACACATTTTTATTGCATTCATAACCATTATGTAAACAGGAAATAATCGAGCATGACAAAATAACACAAATAAGACAGCCATTTTTCACGTGGTTCACCTCGTCCACGAGGCTACATCCACCAATCATTTGCTAGTTCTTTTATTCTTATCGGAGAGAAAAATATTACAAGTGGTGGCACAGCCAGTGCCATCCTCTACTGCGATTCTCTTCACGGAGAGACACATTCAATAGTACAATTTGCCTCTTTCATAGCAAAATACTACATTGATACTTTGACCTTATCTCATCATAACTAGGCATATACAACAAGTTCCCTCAACATAGGAAATCATTTTCCTCCAATCAAGTAGTGACTCTTAGCCACAATCAAGACAGTATAAAAAGTCTCTTTTTATTTGTATCAAAACATCTGATTTTTCTTTTACAGTTTAATCCCCATTCAAATTGGGTCTTTAGGTGATATCGGTAGAGGGGGGGGGTTTATTTCATTCAGGCTCTATGATATCAAAAAGAAATGCAAAACCAAGCATCTGACTACAACCCTACCAATTCAGGATATGCACTGAAACCAAACACGCAATGCATTTTATGGACGTAACCACTAATTAGAACATACAAGGTAGGCCCTACCTTCCAAACAATGTAAATAACACCAGTTAAGTCTGGATCTAAGAAATTTTATAGTGCACTTACCCTCCACGCTGAGAAATCCAACGTATACACAAATCAAAAGGCAGAATTGTTTGCCAACTCTGTACGTAGAGAGACAGCGAGACTTCTATTCGCGTTGAGGATAATATCTATCCGACACATGGGTGCACTAAAGACTACCCAAAGCTGTGCCTATGCTCTATTCATATCGTTATTACAGAATGTTGTTCCCAACGACATGACCAAATCAGTATGGAATGCAGTCCACGCCCGGCTCGAAGGGACGTGGGATACTCTAAGGCTAGGTTTTCCTTTACCTAGATCTCTGGAAAAAAATTAGAATAGTTGTAGGCTAGGATCGATTACCCAATGCACATATGTAAAGGGCGAGGACAGATCTACTCAGATCGTCAGAAAAATAAATTGGGCACTCAAGAAAATCGCTGGTCGGTCCCCTCAGATGGTAAGGACGACTATGGCAAACAAAAATGATAATACGGTCTGATTCCAAATGTGGACTAGAATGCCGTAGACTTCCATTAGGTATATATATATATATATATATATATATATATATCTGTATCTTTAAGCATAATAAGGGCATCATGGAAAAACACAAGGCACATGCTGGCATACAAGCTGGACCCTCCTGTTGTTATCATGGGTTCGTACTTCAAAGCAATCCTAAGCATAGGAAGGGCATAATGGAGGAAAAACACAGCACACGCTGTTGTAGGAAGCCAGACCCTCCAATTTGTTATAAAGGGTTAGCAATATAAATAACTTGAAGCATAAGGGCGTGATTTGTCATGGATTTAAAATAAGTAATTCAATCAGCCATACCTTCTATATATGTATAAAGAAACCCCACACATAGCAACCAGCAATGTTCAAAAGCAATCAGGCTATTTTGAGATCCATGTTCCAGGTCAGGTGAACATGATCCAAAACAAAAACATACAGAGCATGCAAACTATCCTTCAGGATCATGGAGGGTTCTAATAAATGATAGACGTACTTACAAGACTGATTTAGGGCAGAGAGAAGAAAAAAACAAAGCTGCAGTCATGGTACTGCTAGCGCCATCCACCAAGGCGGGTAACTACCTCTCCAATTGGCCCGCTCCTCTTTCAACAAGCAGAGCTCGCAGAATCGCAGGTATTACGTCTCCATTGGAAATAGCAAGGATCCAATGGCATAAAAACGTGGAGGGCTCTTTTCCAGAAGACGCAGAGGTCTTTTGGACATGCTGTGGTCATGCAGGTCGCTCCTCCTCTACACAAACATGACATAGAGGTTTTTCTGCTTTCAACCTGGAATCGTTCCCACTGAAAAGGGGCAGAATTTTTTTCCCTTTTCTCTCTACGGCTCCCCAGTAGCCTTTTTCTAAGCCGCCCCAATCCTTTTATCCAAGGGATTCGTAACCTCCCAATAACCAAGGAGTAACGGTCTCATTTTCTAGGGTAGGCCACGCGTACCCAAATACACGAAATTCAAATATGTCCTTAATTTTGCTGTTCTGAATTAGCTGGAGGCATGCGTTTAGCCTGCCCATAATTATTCGCCTTACTGACAGCTAATTAGATTCCTCAAGTCAAGGCAAAAACTCTTTCCACTAACTTTGCCGAGGAGGATTTTTCCTAAAAACAGACCGAAGATCAGCCTCCTTCATGCAGAGGAGATTCCTTTCAACGCTGGGTGCATGTTAAGCCTCTTATTTATGCATATAGATACAAATATCTCCCTTCTCAAAACTATATGAATATATGTATATTCATATATATATAATTATGTTATTTATTTACCCCATTAACTAATGGATAATAAATATATATATACCTATACATATTTATGTTATTTGCACATATGACCTATGTGTTCCTTTTACCTGTTTTGATGTCCCTCTTACTAAAAGTGGCGACTATGAAAACCCACCAATAATATCCTAGCAAGATTCCTTACGCCACAACATTTAGGTTATGAAGAACTAGGTCTGCTAGGTGTTTTCAACCATTAGTCTCTCCTCCTAGTGGACACGGTTGCGTGAAATGATGCTATACTCAAGTCTTAAGCCACCCAAGTTCATGACTTAGGGAATCACATATAAGGTTCTACTGGTGGGGGCCTTGGCCTTAAGCTCCCCACCAGAGAATAAATACATTCATAAAAAATATTCCAGTTCATAGGAGAGGGATATTACGTCCTTTCCCCCTAAAAGAAAGAACACCGTCCCCGGTGTTTCTTGTTTCTTCGACAAGTCTTTTATTCTTTTCTGGACTCATCTCTTCTTGCTTGACCTTGTTCGGATCTCTCTTTCGGTCTTCTTTTCTGATGCTTGTGGGTTCATAGGACCTGCAAAAATTGGGTCTACCCAAATTCCACATTGATAAGAGTCAATTCATCATGAATGTAATTAGCAAGTCATTTGCAGCATCATAAGTACTTTTCAGTCCTTTCCAATAATCCATGTCCAAATTACAATTCAACTTAAACGAAAGTCATAGATTCTTTTGCAATCTACAATTTTCTAATGTTCATGGGTGTCATATTACCCAATTATTTTCCATAATGCAATTGATACATTAACAAAACATGACTACAAGCATTGAAATCCCATTATATCAATAATGTCAATCAATCAACATATTACCTCATCGGTACTTGTTTACCTGCAATGCACATACCTTTTTCCGCATTGTTCCTTTCTTGGATGTCCTCCATCCCAGCACATCAAGTGCCAACAATACGCTAAGTACCAATTCAAGCCACCCAACACAAGGACGATACCAACCCTTCGTGTATCTCCTCTGTGCTATTCAGGGTGCTTGTCATTATTCTTCATTCAAGCCGCCCAAAACAAGGACGATACCCTGTACCCCTCTTAGCGGTATCTCCTTTAGGGTGCTTCACCAAGCTGAGGCACTCCGTTCTAGCACACCTCCACAGCACCTAGAGGTTATTCTCTTCACAGAGTCCCCCAACTCATGTGACAGTCCTCTAATGTGTGCGGAACGAGTCTTAACCACATGTCTTACATCTGGGCGTCCCTAGAATGCATAATGGTCCCTCCCTGGCCCGGGAGAAAACAAGGTAGATTTTAACCACTACCTCCATCACCACTCCCTCTTCTGGTGATAACTTTATACACATGAGATTTAACTCATCAAAGTCCTGGAGCTTTAGCCTTTTTCATTGCCATAATTTGCCATGCCTGCAATCACTCCATATGTAGTCAGTTTATCATATTATTAATTCAAAGAATATCAAACTTTTATCATAAATCATGCCTTACCCCATTTCTCATTCATCGGTAAGAACCTTTTCAATTCTTTTAACACGAGAATTGACATGAAGGCATTCATACTAAGCCACAACCTTTTCAATTTACAACAACACAATTCACAAGGAGCCACATATAGCCTGAGAATTTGACAATGCAAACACTCATTAACTTCAATTTATCACAACAGAAAAAATTCACTTACTGTTGCCATTTTATATGTACAACATCTAAACTTTTTGAAAGTGCTTGTCAATGCCATAAGACCAACATCCAATCCTTTTAATAATTCTAAAGAAAGCAAATTGCCTGCAATAAGCCTCACCACAAAAAGGTCAGGAAATCCCAATCAAAAAGACTAATTAAACAACTATCTTAGTTAAATTATCCCCTCTACAATATCCATGATTAAAATAAACGATGCATACCTTTTCTATAGATCGAAACTAAGGTCAAAAACCACAAGTAAGGGATTTGCAAAAATCAACCGGCAGACCAAGGATTTAGCATACCTCAGATCTATAGGAACTATGATATGAGATCATGCACCATTTCTATTGTAATGCTGATGAGGCATCTTTATAACATATTTTCCACAAGGTGCAGAAGTTTCTTCCATCGAAATGCCAAAAACTTCAGCAACGCACAGTCATCAAATCGATTTCCATCAATAACATACCCATAATTTAGACATATATGTTGGGGTCGCGTATAGCAAAATGAGATTTCCTCTATTGCTGCAAACATCCAAACGAGTTAAATAATATCGACAAAAATTAAGAAAAGAAGTTATTTAGTGGAAAGTAAAATCCATTCTAGCACTTCTTCAATATAGATGACATCAACATATGCCATCATTCATTTTTGTTACTGACATTAATATCGTAAGGTCCCCAAATCCTGCAGATAAGGTATTTCAAGGATATATTCTCTATTACATCTCATTAGTCAACAACGAATATGAAAATCACAAACAAGACATACAATAAAGTGGTCAGAGGACTTGTTCTTTGGATGTGAACCCTAAAGAGTAATTTTCCCCTCCAAGTCGTAGTAAAAGCAATCCAAAGGTATACAGAGCTAGGCTTCTAGTGTCATCACATAATCCAGAAAGAAGAGGAATACCACATAACAATTGTTGAAGCTCTCAGGTCTGATATTACCCAAATCAAAGCACGGTAGAAACAAGAGATTCCCAGGGGTTCATAAATTTATGAAGCCGAGGTTTACCCTTGATCACAAGGATTTGGATCTATCTCATAGACCAGATCTTTCATATATTCCATCAACCACATCAATCCCAACAAGGAAGAGTATTTTCCAATTCTACAGGAATCTTCTTCCAATAAAAGGTGTATCTCTAAATCTTATCAACTGTCAGACCCTAATTCAAATCACAGATGAAAATCATGGCTTCTACTTCGAGCACACACTTTACTCCTTCTGAAACACAGACTTTGGCAAGGGATTATACATTGACGCCATCAATCAATAATTATATGCTAGAATGACGCCACCTTGGATCGATGGTCTACACCATAATCTCATACATAAAACAAATCATAATACATCGGAGAACAAACCATGACAAATCTCACACAGGCCGTGAAATCACCAAAAATCATGCCTCGGAACGTGAAACGTAGGGAGAGTTCTTTCCAAGCTCATTGTTTAAAACAATGAGATGCAGTCCAGATTCAGAGTATAAGATGCATGTATAAAAAATAAAAATAAAAAATAAAAAAAGTCGTCATTACAGGCATTGGAAAATCGCAGGCCCGAATTAAATTTTTCAAGACGCAGATCAAAGTACCCCATGACCCTGATCATAGGTAGTGGAAAAAAAAATGGAGGCCATAATAAGTTTTACAACGCATAAAATCAGTTATCAAAATACCAGATTGATCTTACATAGTAACCGAGCATTCAAAACATTAGATCTACAGAATTCAAACATTCAATTTTCCAGCTCGATCTTTCGGAATAACAAGCATTCAAAACATTAAATATGCATTATTCAAACATTCAATTTTCCAGCTGCAGACATTCAATTTTCTAGCTGGATCTTTTGAATAACAAGCATTAAATCTCTGTAAGAAAGAAGGGCCATAACAATTGTATAACAATCTGCCCTGCAAGTTTTAATTTCTGACACGCTTTTCTTCCTTTTTCGTTTGCAATCTACGGCACTTTAGAAGGGTTGCATATGTCTTTGGCGCAAGGATGGAAAAAATGGAGGCAATCTACAGTTTGTACACAAAATCTTAATTGACAGACAGGGATCTTACGAAATCAAGATCAGACGCAGATGCCTGATCAAAGCAAATGCTGAATCAGAACCCAATCAAGAAGACGTTGACATTGCAGGTATATCCAAACCTTGGAAAATGCAACAAAAACTTCATTGTTTTCTCTTATTGAAAAAAAAAAGAGACATTATTAACCAAATGAAACACATGGAAACAAACAATAGTGGATCAAGCCCTACCATTCGCCTAGTTGGGAGCCCCATATTATCGCAGATATACCAAGGTGTAAACTCATGTCTTTAGGTCTAAGTTTAAAATAAGATAAGTAACACTTATCTTACTTATGCAGAGGAGTCGCATACAAAGGTATCATCTTTATAGCGATTTGTATGACATATAAGCTGTAAATGCATGCTTTCATATCTATGCTATTAATGCACAATAAGCAAGGATTAGCATACTTATGCGTAGGAATCACATACCAATATATTATCTCAATATCAAGCCAAAATATGCAACGCCCATCATAAATCATTAAGAGAAACCACATACAAGGGTTTAGTCAAACATGCATGATTATTAGATTTGCAGAAAAATATACCTCAAGTCGACTTGCAACGATTATCATATTTATGAGAATCTATCTCTCGTAGCCAGACATGGGGTGTTAGCTGGTAATTGCAGAGAAGCAAATATCGTAATCTGATATGAATTTTTTGGGGAATGCAACCATTACAGGGAATGCCCAAAATGATTATAATTTATACGTTTATTGATGACGATCTCACCTCGATATGATCGAATCTCCAATGCAATTCTTCTTCTAGATGTAATCCTGCAATTATCATGTTAGCCCATTCTTGAGGGCCCAGCGTTGTAGCTGGGCTCTGATACCATATGTAGTAAACCTCATGTACCTTAATGTGTTAAGTGATGTATTTGCGGTTTAGGTGTCAGCAAAAATAAAATCTTTAGTAATCCTTCCACCAATTAACACATTTTTATTGCATTCATAACCATTATGTAAACAAGAAATAATCCATCATGACAAAATAACACAAATAAGACAGCCATTTTTCATGTGGTTAACCTCGTCCACGAGGCTACATCCACCAATCATTTGCTAGTTGTTTTATTCTTATCGAAGAGAAAAATATTACAAGTGGTGGCACAGCCAGTGCCATCCTCTACTGCGATTCTCTTCACGGAGAGACACATTTAACAGTACAATTTGCCTCTTTCATAGCAAAATACTACATTGATACTTTGACCTTATCTCGTCATAACTAGGCATATACAACAAGTTCCCTCAACATAGGAAATCATTTTCCTCCAATCAAGTAGTGACTCTTAGCCACAATCAAGACAGTATAAAAAGTCTCTTTTTATTTGTATCAAAACATCTGATTTTTCTTTTACAGTTTAATCCCCATTAAAATTGGGTCTTTAGGTGATATCAGTAGAGGGGGGGGGGGTTATTTCATTCAGGCTCTATGATATCAAAAAGAAATGCAAAACCAAGCATCTGACTGCAACCCTACCAATTCAGGATATGTACTGAAACCAAACACGCAATGCATTTTATGGACGTAACCACTAATTAGAACATACAAGGTAGGCCCTACCTTCCAAACTATGTAAATAACACCAGTTAAGTCTGGATCTGATAAATCCAACGTATACACAAAGCAAAAGGCAGAATTGTTTGCCAACTCTGTACGCAGAGAGACAGCGAGACTTCTATTCGCGTTGAGGATAATATCTATCCGACACATGGGTGCACTAAAGCCTACCCAAAGCTGTGACTATGCTATATTCATATCATTATTACAGAATGTTGTTCCCAACGACATGACCAAATCAGTATGGAATGCAGGTCACGCCCGGCTCGAAGGGATGTGGGATACTCTAAGGCTAGGTTTTCCTTTACCCAGATCTCTGGAAAAAAATTAGAATAGCTGCAGGCTAGGATCCATTACCCAATGCGCATATGTAAAGGGCCAGGACAGATCTACTCAGATCGTCGAAAAAATAAATTGGGCTCTCAAGAAAATCGCTGGCCGGTCCCCTCGGATGGTGAGGACGACTATGGAAAACAAAAATGATAATACGGTCTGATTCCAAATGTGGACTAGAATGCCGTAGACTTCCATTAGGTATATATATATATCTGTATCTTTAAGAATAATAAGGGCATCATGGAAAAACACAAGGCACACACTGGCATACAAGCTGGACCCTCCTGTTGTTATCATGGGTTCGTACTTCAAAGGAATCCTAAGCATAGGAAGGGCATAATGGAGGAAAAACACAGCACACGCTGTTGTAGGAAGCCAGACCCTCCAATTTGTTATAAAGGGTTGGCAATCTAAATAACTTGAAGCATAAGGGCGTGATTTGTCATGGATTTAAAATAAGTAATTCAATCAACCATACCTTCTACATCTGTATAAAGAAACCCCACACATAGCAACCAACAATGTTCAAAAGCAATCAAGCTATTTTGAGATCCATGTTCCAGGTCAGGTGAACATGATCCAAAACAAAAACATACAGAGCATGCAAAATATCCTTCAGGATCATGGAGGGTTCTAATAAATGATAGACATACTTACGAGACCGAGTTAGGGCAGAGAGAAGAAAAAAACAAAGCTGCAGTCATGGTACTGCTAGCGCCATCCACCAAGGTGGGTAACTACCTCTCCAATTTCCCCGCTCCTCTTTCAACACGCAGAGCTCGCAGAATCGCAGGTATTACATCTCCATTGGAAATAGCAAGGATCCAATGGCATAAAAACATGGAGGGATCTTTTCCAGAAGACGCAGAGGTATTTTGGACACGCTGTGGTCATGTAGGTCGCTCCTCCTCTACACAAAAATGACATAGAGGTTTTTCTGCTTTCAACCTGGAATCGTTCCCACTGAAAAGGGGCAGAATTTTTTTCCCTTTTCTCTCGACGGCTCCCCAGTAGCCTTTTGCTAAGGCGCCCCAATCCTTTTATCCAAGGGATTCGTAACGTCCCAATATACAAGGAGTAATGGTCTCATTTTCTAGGGTAGGCCACGCGTACCCAAATACACGAAAGTCAAATATGTCCTTAATTTTGTCGTTCTGAATTAGCTGGAGGCATGCGTTTAGCCTGCCCAGAATTATTCACCTTACTGACAGCTAATTAAATTCCTCAATTCAAGGCAGAAACTCTTGCCACTAACTTTTCCGAGGAGGATTTTTCCTAAAAACAGACCGAAGATCAGCCTCCTTCATGCAAAGGAGATTCCTTTCAACGTTGGGTGCATGTTAAGCCTCTTATTTATGCATATAGATACAAATATCTCCCTTCTCAAAACTATATGAATATATGTATATTCANGTTGTCAACCATTAGTCTCTCCTCCTAGTGGACACGGTTGCGTGAAATGATGCTATATTCAAGTCTTAAGCCGCCCAAGTTCATGACTTAGGGAATCACATATAAGGTTCTACTGGTGGGGGCCTTGGCCTTGAGCTCCCCACCAGAGAATAAATACATTCATAAAAAATATTCCAGTTCATAGGAGAGGGATATTACACTTATAAACATAAACATTACCAAAACCAATACAAGGTTACACAGTCATTTAAAGTTTTCCTTGCACCATTGCAAGGAATGGTGGTGCCACCATTTCAATAAAATAAACTTATTACAATACCTAGAGCCGTTGAGAGTTACCCAAACATGTTTTCCAAATGACAATAGATACATACCTTACATCGCATCTAGCCTCCCAAGATCCATTCCATCACATAGTGCAGAGGCAGAGCTCATGCAGCGCTGCTGAAAATAATCTGAACCAATGCGTGACCCAAGCCCTAAGGTTGAGGCCCATGTATTTAAATCCACATTAATGTCGCCACCTTGGCCTTTGTCAACTAAATTCAAAACCCACATTGTATAGGTTATATCACCCTTTCAACACAAAGCCAAGTATTGATCAATGTGCCATGTAAAATATACATCGAATTACATTGGGTTTAATCCATAAGTCTGTGGCATATGAAATATCCCATCGGGGGCTATAGGCCAAAGTTATAAAATATTATACCAACTATTAAAACCATACACTAAAACTATGTTAAAGCATGAACCAATGGGTAAATCCTTTATACCATAATAAATGGGTCACACATAAATAATAAGTGTAGTATTGACCAAGTCACTATCATAAAATTCATATGTATAACAATAATAAGCAGGTAATCATAGGCTAGTTAACCACCCATCCGGGTCTAAATATCATCTAACAACCGGCATATTGTAACTAGGAAAGATATGTGAAACTCGGTTCTAGTGATGAAATGGACAGCTTGGCCTGTTCAGTTTTTATAAGCAGTTTTTTGTCGCCAAGTGTACATGCACGTAAAATGGAAAGAAATCCATTAGTTCGTAAGAACTAAGTAATCCTTACGTAACAAGTAGAAAACAATTACCTCTGAGGTGTTACAAGGGAAACTAGTCTCACCACTCCACTGCGTTTTCCAATAACAAACTTAAGTAAGAATTGTGTACACAAAAATAATTAAATTTATAACCAATGAGTACCTAATCAAATAACTAACATACATGTAAATGTGTAACCATTGATCATAAAAATAATCAACATCGTGACAATGTAAGTAATACGTTAAATAACCGCATCAAGAAATAAGAAAGCAGAGTGTAAGAACCAACTTACGACTTTACAATACAGTGAACAAAGTGCGACACATTCCGTACAATTTCAAATAATGTCCAACATAGTTAGTTTTGGCTAGCATAATAAAAAAATATATATTTTCAAATTTTGGGGACATTACAATACTTTTGGGCCATCCATTTATAGATCTTATATTTTTGTATTTTATTAATTTTTACATATATTAAGTTTTATTTTCTATGGACTGTAGTAATTTTTTTGGAGCTGATTTCTATGGT
>LPNX010112976.1:193896-213735 GCA_001517045.1 Pseudotsuga menziesii
AATACATAGTCTTCCCAAGCCTTCCATATATCCCCATAACATCTTTTCCTATAAAAATTATAGAAGTTGCATTCCCACAACATTACAGAGACACTATAAATCCTAGTGAGTTCTAGATTCACCATAAACTGTATGTTCATCAAAAATTATGCTACTGGTCTACAGAAAACAACCTCTAAATAAAACCAAAGCCAGCATAACAAAAGACCCAGACAGAAAGAAGAGAAATTAGACCCGGTCTGGAGGGGTGACACCCAAGCAGGGTGAAACTGTTGAGGTTAGAGCCGCAGTGGCATTCTTGGGGACAGCTTCGTTCTCAATTCCTGCCTCATCTCCTTTGTTCTACGACCAATAGGGTGGAAAGGTTAGCCCAAATTTGCTGTGACTATATCTATCTTCTAGTGCATGATGTGGCACTTGCTGATATGTTCCTTCCATATTTGCGCTGGTTCCTCATCCCCTTCACCCTTAGCTTCTCTTGCCACCCTAGGAATGACCCACCAAATGCGTTGTAACCCAGTAAATCATCAGCAAATGATCATAAGTAGAGCCTCTGCTTTCCATGGTGCCAGGGTCAAGGACCCAGTCCGCTACTTCCTCATGTAAACATTCTTTCGGCATGAGCTTCACCTTTTCCCAAAGCTCTACAACCACCTTGTCGACCTCCAAATGAGTTTCTAGTGGGACATGTTCCTTGAAATGTTTTGCCTCCTCCTGGGATTGAATTTGAGCCCTGGTTGCTTGACGAGTTCTCCTCAAGATGCCCTTTCCCTTGCATTCAGGGTGAGTGGAAGCTTCCCCAGATCCTAACTCCATTCTAAACCACTGCTTGGGAGCCTTAATACAAGGGAGAGGAATGCAAACCAGAAGCAAGGGGCAAAGCCAAAACACAACTTCAATAACACACACCAATGGGAACACTAGAGAGAATGCGTGGTTTTGGAACCTAAAAACTTTGCAACATCGGGCAGTGATAGATGACAGAGCCTTCACTACATAAGAAGAGGAGGGATGCATGGGAGCCTTCCCATCCCAGTCCTTTTCTCACGTGAGGCTAATCATGAAGGTGAGATCCTTCATACCTACACCTACTATGTCCCTCATATGGAAATTACGACCCCAATCCTACCAACGATCTCAACTCAATATGCCCATCTTATCATTCTCTGTAGCATTAAACATAATGATGGTGAAGGACAACCACCATATCCTCTGAGTATTTAACCCACATCACCTGCAAAGCATTTAGGATGGTCTAGTTTGGGCGTGCTCGCGCCTCCTATGCCCATCTATCCTACAACCATCCAGACAAGCCACTTGCGCCCTACTATTCAGATCACTTGAGGCAACTTATCTATAATGCTGGGACCATTCTTTCTCCCTGAATGCCTCTAGTCTATCGCATCAAAATCCCAGTTCACCTTCCATGCCAACATTTTCTAGCAAGTCGGCTGCTTTGTTGGACTCTCGTCTGACATGGCTAAAGGAAATCACTATATGAGTAAGGAGGAGGATGCGGAGCTATTCAAACCTAATAGAAATGTGCTAAATAGAGGATACATTTTGAAAGGCCTATCCCATCACCATTCATTTGGCCATCTGGATAAGTATGCTTGAGTCTCCCTCAATGATTGAAGGGAAGCAGCCACCTCTGAGCAAAACTTTAAAGCCGCGAATCATTCCCTCTAATTTGGATGAATTATTAGTGTCCAAACCAATGGCTCCCAGAAAAGTATTCAAAATCCTTCCATCATGGTGACAGCATAAACCACCAAAGCCCGTAAGTCCAGGCTTTCCCCTAGAGGCTCCGTCAAAGTTCAACTTCAAAGCCTATGGGGGAGGGGAGGACCAGAAATTCGACCTAGATGGCTAGAATATCATGTCTCGTCTTCAGAGGCCCTCCATCAGAGAGCTGTCAAGACCCCAACTTGCAGCAATTTGGGCTTGTTCTCGAGGGATTATCTTATCCTAGTCATGCCATTGCATGCTCCAAATGGAAGACAACAGGTTGTCCTTCACCATATTCCACACTGCCTCTGAATATCTATGTTGATACCCGAAGATCCTAGCCTTTTCTTCCTTCCACAGACACCACATGGCCATACCCAGGAAGGAATCCCACATAGATATGATAATAGGGTTCTTAAAGGCTTTTGGGAGCCACTCTTTCAGGGTTTGGGATGGTTGACATTGCTTCCTATCGCTTCTTCGGAATCCCATCGCCCCTATCTCCCATATGATCGCTATGAATGTGCACTTATCTAGGAGGTGACCCATGGATTCCTCCTCTTGATAGCACATACATCATTGAGAGGGTCCTTTCACCCCACAATGTCTCAGGTTTTTGTTGGTCAAGATCCTTCCTCTGACAACTAGCCACACGAAAAGAGATACCTTGGGCCAAAGATTCACGGTCTATTTCTTCTTCCAGATTTCGTCGTCCTCCTCATGGTTACCCAGTCTGATATGTTAGTTTTTCAACATTTAAGCTAGCATTATGATAAGATCTTTTCACTGAGAGAATAACAAGCACAGCAATCACAAGAGACAAGAGAAACAAAGATTTTAGGAGGGGAAACCATAAATTGAGAAAACCCCTCAACTTCCTCTAAGATAGTATCACCACAAGATGTGAACCCAAAACAGTAAGATGACCTCCCTTCACAACAGCAGCCTTCTGTCTTCTGTCAAGCCCAAGAATTTCCTTCTCCAAAAGTGCGCCACACTTGAGAGAGCAAGAGAGCTAAGTTACCAGTGATAAATAGAGAGACTCTCACTCTCTATTTATATTCTTCCGTTGACTTGAAGTGCACTCAACCTAATAATTACTACTCGATCCTACACCTTAACTAGTGTATAATAACTCAAGTGCCCCTAAACAGTGGGGACTTACCCAATGACTTGATATGACTTGTTTACATTATAATCCTCCCGATCGGAACATCGGGGCATGACCACATGACTCAAATACATAATAGAAACATCCCGGAATAAACATCGGGTTACAATAATATAAAATACATAGAAGAATACATTCCGAAGTTACATATACATCAACACTCCCTCTTAACTAGGAAGGTATTCTTTCGACACAATTTTTCAGCACTGGTCTTCTTCTCTGCATCAACTGGATCATCTGAGTCATCTTCATCTTCAAGTCATCTTCGTCTTCAAGTCATCTGGATCTGGATCATCTCTCGATCTGGATCATCATAAAATGGCATCACTGGATCTAGATCATCACTTGATCTGGATCAACATCACTGGACTGGATCTGGATCATCACTCGATCTGGATCATCTCTCTGGATCTGGATCATCACTCGATCTGGATCTCTCGGAGTCATCATAACATGATCTGGATCATAGCTCGATCTGGATCTCCACTGGTCATCATCAAGTGTGTACTATCTCGTCATAGGAAGTTCTACAGAGCCAGCCCTATTTCATGCTGGATGTAGGCCCACCATTTGCAGGTCTTCATCATCACTGACCATACTGGAGAATCCTCGGGACTTATTACGTGCGTCACAAAACCTCGAAAGAGCATCCCAGGACTGATTAAGGCACACAACCCAACCTATAGGATCTCCCAGGGCTGATTACATGTGACCTCACCACAAAACCTCGCAAGAGCATCCCGGGACTGATTACGGGCACACAGCCCAACCTATAGGATCTCCCAGGGCTGATTACATGTGGTCATGGAAAAACCTCGCAAGAGCATCCCAGGACTGATTACAGGCACACAGCCCAACCTATAGGATCTCCCAGGGCTGATTACATGCCATCCCAGAGCAAAACCTCGAAAGAGCATTTGCCATATGTCCCAGGGCACCGAATTACATTGCATAGGCAAAACCTCGAAAGACCATCTACAAATATCCTAGGACTGATTACATGCTCATCTGCACAACCTGACTGAGTGTTCCTGGTAACTGACCAGGTGCCTCCATTCCTAGAATGGCAGTTGCCCTTACATCTGTCCTACTCGACAGAATGGCCAGCACTCACATCTGACATGGAAGGAATTAAATCCTTTAGCCATGAACAGAATGGCACTGCCCTTACATCTGACCTGCTTGTCAGAATGGCACAATCCCATCCAATGATGGAAGACTCTCAACCACAATGAAGAGAGATTTATGCACTTACATCTGACATGGAAGGAACTAAATCCTTTAGCCATGAACAGAATGGCACAGCCCTTACATCTGACCTACTCGTCAGAATGGCTCAATCCCATCCAAGGATGGAAGACTCTCAACCATACTGAAGAGAGATTTATGCACTTACATCTGACATGGAAGGAACTAAATCCTTTAGCCATGAACAGAATGGCACAGCCCTTACATCTGACCTGCTCGTCAGAATGGCTCAATCCCATCCAAGGATGGAAGACTCTCAACCATACTGAAGAGAGATTTCTGCACTTACATCTGACATGGAAGGAACTAAATCCTTTAGCCATGAACAGAATGGCACAGCCCTTACATCTGACCTACTCGTCAGAATGGCTATGGATCTCATTACTCATATCAGTCATGGAAGGAACCAATCCTCTCACCATGGCGGAATATCTCAGCCCTTACATCTGACCATGGAAGTAACCAATCCTCTTACCATGTCAGAATGGCTCTGGAACTCATCACTGTCTCTGGGAGGAAGCCTCGATCTGGAGAACACCAAGTCTCTCTCTGAAGTACTCGAACTTCAGCCTAGCCAATGGCTTCGTCAATACATCAGCTATCTGTTCCTCCGTCGCAACATACAGGAGATTCACTGCTCCTCTTTGTACCATATCCTTGATATAGTGATATTTGATCTCGATATGCTTCGACCTGTCATGGAACACTGGATTCTCATACAACTTCACGCAACTCTGGTTGTCACAATGTATACAGGTAGCATCTAACTTGAGATCAAATATATCTGACAGTAGCTTCCGCAGCCATACTGCCTCACAACTAGCTGAACAAGCTGCGACATACTCTGCTTCATTTGTACTCAGTGCCACACAGGATTGCTTCCTGCTAAACCAAGAGATCACACCTAATACCATACTGAAGCAACATCCCGAAGTACTCTTCCTGTCGATGGAATTGCCTGCCCAATCTGAATCAACATAACCCTCCAGGTTAATCTTCTGATTTGCATCATACTTGAGCCCATAATCAATTGTACCCTTCAGGTACCTCAGAATATGCTTTGCAGCAACCAAGTGAACACTTCTCGGATCTGTCAAGTACTGGCTCAAGGTGTTCACAGCAAATCAAATATCTGGTCTCGTGTTTGTCAGGTACATCAATGACCCAATCATCTGACGATATATCGTAGCATCAACCGTCTCTGAAGAAGCATCACTCAATAGCTTCAGGTTCGATGCCATAGGTGTAGCCATAGCCTTGCAGTCGATCATCCCAAATCACTTCAGGATCTCTACTACATACTTCCCTTGTCCAAGGAAGATCCCATCTGTACTCTGCCACACCTCCATAACTAGAATCAATAGTGCATCGACACATAACAGGAGCATCGCTGATCTTCCGTCTTCAACCTTGAAGCAAAGGTTGGAATCCACTTTACTCTCAGTAAAGCCTAGAGTCATCAGTAATATGCTCATCCTGTCATATCATGTCGAACCTCAGGATCTTCTGCAATCACTCCCTCTGAAGCAGAGCATCATACTCCCTCTGTCTTTTGTACTCTATGCACTAAAACATTCTGTACTGGAGTGACAAGTAGTATCCATCTAGGATCACTGGATACTAAGATCCTTTCACTTGAACTTCTTCAAAAGTTCATCTTTCACCCATCTGTGATCTTGTCATTCTCTATCAACCTTGTAGCAAAGGTTAAGATATTCATCAAGCTCATCATGTATGTGATATCCCATGGGTGTCTTCTGTACAAGGCCTTCTTTCATTTGCACACATGATTATGCATGTCATGTGACTTCACTTCTATTAGCTATAAATGTTTCTTTGTAGTTTAGGCCTTCCTTTCGTGAGAAGCCTCATGCTACGAATCTTGCTTTGTATCCCACGATGTTTCCATCTACTGCATGATGGAACTATGAACTTCTCTTCATGTCTCGATACTATGCCCTGACATCATTCTTCTTGAACAGGAAGGTTCTGCATCAATGATGTCACTGCACTCGTCATATTATTCTTCATTTTGAAATGTCGTCACTTGTTCTTCAGAACAAGTCTTCATTCTTCTTTGCTTGTAGGTGATTATGTATGCAATATTTCCTACAAGTCAAATGCATTTATATGGTTAGAAACATTTCATAAGGAATATTCATACTGGCAAATACTTATGCATAATTATATGATCATGCAACTACTTTAGTCAATACAACATTCTTCCATATCTCACTGAAACTTTCTAGATGCCTTCCATCTCTACCAGGACAACATTGGGATTGTGCACTAATCCAATATGTCAGCAAAGAGGTTTCATTCTAGATAAGTAGCAATGGAGAATTTGTATAGCACCATGAGCTACTTACCCATCACATGCATATTAGTAGTATACTGTCATTAATGCAAACATCCTATCATGCACGATACAATAACTAAATATAAACAAATGCATAACAAAACAATATCATGAAATGACAATTGAATACTTATCTTTATTTGTTTCGTGGGCATACTCCTTCTTGAGTCTTCAGCTTCATCGTCTTCTTCATTCACGATAGCATCGTTTCTTATCCAAATGATAAGGAGGATAAGAATTTCTTCAAGAGTTGAGTTCTTCATATTCCTCATATGAATGAATTCCATGATCCTGGGAGGCCATTCAAGGTGGCCATCACCACTTTTGCATTCTTCGATTTTTCTTTTACCACTTCAAGTAGCTTGAAATTCTGGAAGACCTTCAACAGCTTTGCTTCCAATAGGTAGTGCTTTGTAATGCACATGTGCAAGCCTTCTATGCAAAAGCTCATTTGGCTCTACTGTGTCATGGATCAAGGCTTGTTCTAGATATCCCTTCAATTTATACAAGCCTCCTTCTTGTTCTTCAATCACTACCACATCATCGATAGTATTTCCTTTTGGCCATATGATGACTTGACCATCTATGAATGCATCCCGCATTCCTTTTGCATCAATGCTGAAATGGAGAGAAGGTTCTTCTTCAATCCTGGCACAAACAATACTTCTTTCATTGTTAGAGACTTACCAGAGTCTAGCTTGTATGAATATTCCCCACTACCTTTTATTGGACATTGGTAGTCATCTCCTAGTTTCACCTTGTGAGGTGATTCATGTTATGATAGTCTTACAAAGGATTCCTTGAATCCCTTCATATGTTTGGAAGCCCCACTGCCTATAAGACAATCATCAATTCCATGAGTAATGTTACCCATGAGAGCTGATATCAGAACATATTCATCCTCACTTGAAGAATCTTCACTTTCATATCTGGATCTCTTTCTGGATGGTTCATCATCCTCTGCAGCATGAGCATGATGTCTTCTTTGGCCTCGTCTCCCTCTGAAACTGGAACCTCTATACTCATGTAGGTGTCAATCCATTTTCTTCAGAGAGATCATATACTTCCAGTCTTGGAAGTTGTCAACTTCCCCAAGCTTGTCACCAAGCTGATGTGATATATCATATTGAAATGAGAACCTCAACTGGAAATAGCAAAAGGATTAGATCTTACCGATTTGAGGTGTCCGTCCTTGTCCCGGAGTTCGCTGATCTAGGGTTTTTCGCAGAAACCCTAATTTTCAAAACTTGGAATATTTTAGATATGATTGGATGAGAAGATATATCTCTTCAAATGGAGCTGTCCAATGTACTCCTTTTCTGAAAACAGTGGAGGGAAGCTCCCGGAACAGGAAGCCCTAATTTTCTGATTTCTTCTACAGAAATGTCTCTTACTGTTTCTGTGATATATCCGAAATTAATGATCCTATGTGTCTGAAATTTCACACTGAGGTAACCTCACATGTCTCTGATCCAACACCACAGGTTTCATCAGTATGTGTTTCACAATTTGGGATTTATGATCCTTTTCCCAAGGTGACCTGTTACAGGACTGTTCAGAACAGCGAAGTTGTATGGCCTGCCACGTGTTACTGGTTCATATTCTGAGTCTGATCTTCGTACCATAGAAATTAAAGTCCGTTCCCTTTCTATAAAATCTTCAGGAATTCCATTTGGACCTTTTTAGCCTAATATATAGCATATCTCCCTAGGTGTCCTGTTTAGGGATGAATTTTGGAAGAGGCTGGAACCCTAACTTGGAGAGATCATATCTCCCATAATATAGCGAATCAGAGGCTTCCCTTTTTACAAAGTGTTCATAAGGATTTTATCTTCTTCCCCTACCATTTTCAGCTTCTGAGACTTCTCCAATCGCAGAATATAGCGACTGTACCAAAACTTAGCAGGTTTAGTATTTAGGGTTTCTCCTAGCTCAGGGTCAAACTAGGGTTTGACTTTCCCAGAGATTTACCCAACCAAATTTACTGATCCAGGTCTCTAAATTTCGGTTTTGATGAGGAGAAAAATTCTATGCTGGTCTCACCCAAAAATTCCTCTTCTGTAGAAAGCCCTAATTTCCACATCGAAACTAAAAATGCTTGAAATTGAATTCTGTATCGACAGAAAGATGCACCCTTCAATGGAGAGTCATCCTAGCATACTTGTGCTGAAAATATATGGAGGAAGATCCACAAAATAGGAAGCCCTAGTTCCTGTAGCTGCACAATGTCTTCTTCTCAGGTTAGCTCTGATACCATGTTAGGTTTTCAACATTTAAGCTAGCATTATGATAAGATCTTTTCACTGAGAGAATAACAAGCACAGCAATCACAAGAGACAAGAGACACATAGATTTTAGGAGGGGAAACCATAAATGGAGAAAACCCCTCAACTTCCTATAATATAGTATCACCACAAGATGTGAACCCAAAACAGTAAGATGACCTCCCTTCACAACAGCAGCCTTCTGTCTTCTGTCAAGCCCAAGAATTTCCTTCTCCAAAAGTGCGCCACACTTGAGAGAGCAAGAGAGATAAGTCACCAGTGATAAATAGAGAGAATCTAACTCTCTATTTATATTCTTCCATTGACTTGAATTGCACTCAACCTAATAATTACTACTCGATCCTACACCTTAATTAGTGTATAATAACTCAAGTGCCCCTAAACAGTGGGGACTTACCCAATGACTTGATATGACTTAGTTACATTATAATCCTCCCGATCGGAACATCGGGGCATGAACACATGACTCAAATACATAATAGAAACATCCCAGAATAAACATCGGGTTACAATAATATAAAATACACAGAAGAATACATTCCGAAGTTACATATACATCAACATGATATTGTAGGCTTCCTCAATGCTAATGGAGCCCCGATTTGTATATCCCCATCTTAAAATGTCTGGGCCTTTCTTAACCTTGACAAAATGTTGGATCATTTCTTCCTGAAAATCCCCCCAATCATCCATGCTTGTGAGTTCAGGTTTATCCTTAAAATACCATTGTCTTTGATCTTTGGAATTTCCAAACATCTAAGATTGGTTCACCTGGACCTTTCCCTCCTCGATGGCCTTCTCCTTGATATGAATCCATTGCGGATCTCTCTAAGGGATGGGAAGATGATTCCATGAATCATCTGAGAATTTGGCACTGTTACCATCCCTGATCTCCCAGAAACTATGGTCTTGGACAATATTCCTGCAAGTCATTGCTTTCATCTATATGGGGGACCCACTTAGAGTCTCGTTGAATCTAATGAATTGCTGAATGGCCGCTCACAACCAGATTTAATCTACCAAATCTTGACCCAGGGCTCAGATGAATAATTTACCCATTGCCACCAAAATTTTGCTCCTTGGATCTTAGACATAACTTCAAGATCTCTGAGGCCCAGTCCTCCCCGCTCCTTTGGGCAACAGATATCCTCCCAGTAGACTAGGGAAAATTTAGCTTTTGCCTCTCTTACACCTGACAAAAAAGTTCGTTGTAGAATTCAAATTAGCTTGACGATAGACTTAGGAGCTAAGAGAATCAAGAATAGGTATATAGGCATAGCCTGCATGATGGTTTTAATAAGGATCAACCTGCTGGGGAAGTTTAAGAGTCGAAGAAACTAGCTTGAAATTTTATGCTTCATTCTATCTAGGAGTTCCTGCGAGGATGATTTCTTCATCCTCCCCACCCCAGGTGGAATTCCTAGGTACTTAGATGGGAAGGATCCTTCCGAGAAACCCAGGATCCATAAGATGTTCCTCTACATAGCTAGGGAGTTGTTCACAAAAAATCCCTGAGACTTGTTCAGATTGACATCCAAGCCCGAGGCCTTAGAAAAGAGGTTTAGGCTATTTTTGAAGCTTTTTTCTTCTTGGACTGAAGAGTGCCCCATGAGCATAGTATCATCTACACATTGCTGGTGAGTCTGAGGTGCCATTCCATCATAAACTTTGAACCCTTTGATTTCTCCTCTCTCTGTCTAGGACATGATAAGGTGACTCAATCCTTCAGCCACAAGGATGAAGAGGAAAGGGGACAGAGGATCACCTTGTCTAATACTGTGAGTGGGATGGAAAGTAATAGTCGGGGACCCATTAAGGACAATGTTAAAGAAGGGAGTTGTGACTAAGCCCATGACCCATTCCACCCATCCTTGACAAAAGCCATAGGTCTCCAACATTTTCTCCATAAACTGCCAATTTAACTTATCATAATCCTTTTCTATATCAATCTTGATCATCATACCTGGTTTCCTCGTGATTTTGAGCAAGTGAAGAACCTCATGAAAAAGAATGAACCAATCCAAAATTTGTCTTCCTTCCACAAATCCTTAATGGAGAGGGATAAAAAGCTTGGGAAGGAGAGGTTTAAGATGGTTAGCAATTATCTTGGAGATTATTTTGTAGATGACATTACACACTACTACATTTCGACCAAAAATCCGACGACCGAATTGTCGGATTTTCGACACTTCCCTGTCGCATGTACGACACCATGATTTTTTTTAAGCATCGGTTGGTTATCGTCAGTTATCCGACATTTTTTACAACCTTCGGTTAAGCGACACCTCAGCTAACTGTCGGTTAAATGTAACTCGTCAGTTATCCGACATATAATTCATAATCAAATTTAAGCATAGGCGTCGGTGAATCGATAGTGGAGAAAACATAAGTGTCGGTTAAGCAACAAAAACGTTGTCGAAAAAAGCGACGGTAATGAATTTTTTTTTTAAATAACCTTCAATCCGTTTGTTAAGTGAAGGGTTAGAAAATGTAATTTTTGGTAAAGCTACAGAAGGGGCGTTGATGAAGCGACGGAGGTCAATTGTTTTTTTTTAAATAGCCTTAATTCCATCGGTTAAGCGACGGGTTAGAAAATGTAATTGTCGGTGAAGCGACAGAAGGGGCGTTGGTGAAGCGATGGAAGTCAATTGTTTTTTTAAAATAGCCTTAATTCCATCGGTGAAACGACATAAGAGCCGTCGCTTAAGCGACGGTAGTCAATTTTTAAAAAAAAAATTTAACCTTCACGCCGTCGGATAAGCGATGGCCATAACTGTTTTTAAAAAAAAAATACAAATGAGTTCTCTGGTGGTTCTTCAAATAGTCCCTTCCTCCCAATTATTCAATCCAGTCCATTCATTCGGGAGGGGAAAGTCATTATTTTATAAGTGGGGGTTGCCCTTGCCAGGTTAATGTCGTATGAAAAAAAATATTGCTTGGACTCTTACAAAAAGGATATTATATTAGGCGGAAATGGGTAGGATTTTTTCTATAACTGGTAGCCAATCCAAGTATTGCATATTGAGTATCCAAGTCGAGTAACCAAGCCAAGTCCGAGCATACAAACCCGGTAAGCCCAACCGAGTGTTCCAACTGATAATTTTTTGATAAATATATCTCTTCTTCTTTCTGTAAATAGTGGCAATTGTAATAAGTAAGTAACCCAACCGGTTGTTGCAAGTCAAGTGTTGTTGGGGCTATCAATGTCATACATTTATGTTAATTTTTTTGAAAGTCTCTAAGTAAAGTAAGCTAATTCAAGGATGGATACCCACCCCAGCAGTTCAAATATCTAAGGCTTGCAAATATAGGGAAGGTTTTGTTCAATCATAATATCTCAAGCTTGCAAATATAAGGGAGGGTTTATTCCATCGTAATATCCCAAAAAGAGCAAAATAAGCAGCCATGTCACATATTAAAAGAATTCATAAGAAATATAATGAAGAACCATGTCACATATTAAAAGAATTCTAGCCTGAATTCATGTCATAAGATTTCTTGCTTGAAAAAAAAAGCCCGTACCCATCAATCTACTTGAGAATTTTCATTTGAACATCATAGATTTACTATCGGAATAGAGTAAATCAATCCATTCAATATCTGGATTCATCTTTCCACTTACTTAATGTTATTGAATCAATTGAACGAGTCATTCTAAAAACACTATATCATCCATATAAAAAAAAAATCCCATGTACCTCTGAGTTGAATCTCTTCATGAAAGCAGGGAAGGTAACATGACTCTCAAATGATAGACACTTTGAATTTTTCTTTCAGTACGGAATACGGGCCTGCCACAGTTTTATCTAGGAATGGTTGACTTTCCAGGATAGAAAGAAATGAGAGTCCGTCATTCAAGGCGATAGAGAAAGAAGGCCAAACGTACTATACAAATATCCCAAGCTTGCAAATATATGGGAGTCTTTGATCAATCACGATATCCCAAAATAAGCAGGCATGTCACATATAGAAAGCCTTTCATAAGAAACCTACCACCTATTATCTTTAGTAAACCTGTATCTCATCAATATTTAATTTGCTCTCCCAATTGGGAGGTTCTACTACGTTTTACTGTTCAATCAAAGAAAAATAAAGAAATGAGAGATGGTCAATCAAGGCAGGAAATAAATCCCAAATGGACAGTTCAAATGTCCGAGGTTTGCAAATAATAATTTAATAATGCAATAGGAAAATGCTACATAATTACTTAGAAAATTGCAATAGGTCAAAGGAAAAATATAGAAATGCAAATCACTGCAATGCAATAGGCAAACACTACATAAATATATCAAAATGCTAAATTTCCGACCATGTCACATATGGAAAGGCACATCATAAATGCATAGAACACTGTTGTTTACAAATAGTTTTTGAATATTATCATTCCTCCATGACAGTAATACCAGAAGAGGACAAATATAGGAATAACTATTTAATATCTAGCACCATACCTCTATCCCCAAGACTATTAAGTGCTTTATGTTACCCCCCATATTGCATGGGTTTCCAATGGTAAACTTTAGTACAAATTCAATGAAGATGACAGGTTTATGAGTCCATGAATAGCCTAGGCTCCTTGATAGTATACTTCATGGGATGAATCAGATCATTCCAGGAAGCTTCACTGAGGGTTACAGAATTTCTGGGCGCTGTTACGGGTTTTGATGATGAATACACATGTCATTTCCTCATGAACACCCTAGTGTTTTGAGTTGGTTTTCTAGCTACAAACATCTTTGAAGATTGTTTTCTTTCCCAATATTACTGTACTTGAACACACAGCAAAGTATTGTTCCCTTTTCTGATCCATTTGCAGTGACATGAAACTTATGATGAAGTTTTCCAACTCATTGTGAAATCATAACAGAGTTAGCACTTGGGTGTGTGGTTTGAACTTGGCGCTAATGTGGATTCTCAGATTTTTGTTTCTATGTTTCCAGCAAAAGCATTTTAGAGGCCTATTTTTTGATCTGACAGCAATCCATGTCATGAAAATCTTAGGGCAGGGTCCTCGTTGTTTTCTAGCCAGATCTGGAGAGAATGAACAACACTTTGTTATTCTCACCTTAGGATGCTTTATGGTTAAAATTTGAGGACCAACTACACATGGAGAATGCTCAGATGTTACTTTCAAGATGCAGATCACCCCATTACATGAGTTGATCAAGATAGAAATAAATACCTAATGGAATCACTTCAGCAGGCTTTTCCAGAACTTGTTTTGGAAAGACTGTTTGCTTGCAGCAGCATCAAGGGTATTTTTCAAGACCTGGAGAGTAATTTCTGACCACAGTTTTGCCTAAAACTCCCATCCTATCAGACCTGTGCATACGTTCACCTCCAAGTGGTAGTAAATTTCCATGATCTGGGCATAAAGACAACACTAAGAAGCCTTGTCTCCAAATCTGGGCATATTCTGAGCATACCATGTAGTGATTTCCTGTGGTGGCAACTCTAAAAGATAATTTTATGTGTACCAATCAGTTGGATGAATGACTCCTGTAGCATCTCTTCATGATTGAACTGAGGATGCAACATTGGTATGGTGACTATGATGGGTTCGTCTTGTTGAGCAAGTCAGGGATATGTTATAAAGAGACATCTCTATTTCATTTTGAAGTTCTTCTCATGGCTTTTCATTCTTCAAATGCATTTGAAAAAATCAAGAGAACTTTGTGAGCAAAGACTTCCACACCTTCCAATTAGGACTGCCTAAATTTTTTATTAAATTTGGCATAATCGTTCCACTTATATCTTCACGTGGCAAACAATCAAAGCCAGTTCCACTTTAAACTGAAGCAGAATCTAAACCTTTTATGGTCTTTTTAGGAGCTGCCATTGGACCCTGTTAATAGTAACATTGAAAAACAGAAAAAAATGAACACCACTATTTTAAAATCAGAGCATTAGAATCAACTAAAGTAAATATCATCATCCATAATTAACCCACCTCATAGGGATTTTTCTCGTACTCTGCATCAAGGGTACTTAGGAGTGCTGGCTTTACATCTACCAGAAATCCCTTAATGTCTGTCAATGCAAAGTTTTTTTTTAGTGAAATGTCTAACTTATCTAAAAATGAGAGATTCTGACATGCCCTTTAAAAATGAAGATCTCGTGACAACAAAATGAGAGATTCTGACATGCCCTTTAAAAATGAAGATCTCATGACAACAAAATGAGAGATTCTGACACATCCTTACAAAATGAAGATCTCATGACCATAGTACCTGGAGAAACAAACTTATGTAAGATGCCAATAAGCTTGATTGTTGAATTTCTTGTTGCTGTAGTACTAGATCGTAATCCAACATCCTTGCAAAAATCAATTACATCCTGACATTCATCATGCATTATCAAATGTCAAACACTACCGGAAAAAAGGCTCAAACACATAATTTACAGAAGCACAGCTATATCATAAACTAAATCATACAAAGAGTAGGCCATTGATATATATTCTATCAAGACGGATCACCTTTAGTTTTATGTGTGATACTCCAAAATCTTCCATAGCAGTGACCATCCAAAGTAAACCTTCACTGAGAACCTTGGGATTTTTGTGCTCTTTCATGATCTTAAAAAGCTGAAATTTTTGGGATGAAAATAGCTCATCAATTTAAACAAGAATACAAGCCAACAAACAACAATTAATAGCATAAAAAAATCCAGTTATACATATAAATAGCAATGGGCATAATGTGTTGTAAGTTCAATATATTTGCAAATATATAACAAATGAGGAAAATGTTGGTTTCTATGATAGAAAATGTAGATCTTGGCTTACTCTATCGAAGACAAAGCTGGGACCAACAACGTCACAAAATGCTATAAGACACTTCATGGCATGTCCACGAGTCTTAATATCCGACACTCTTTCGGAAACCCCTGAAAACAACAACTTGTTAAAACTTAAAAGCATACCAGTGTGATCATCTTATAAGCAACTTCTATGGTAGAATGAAACAGTTATCTTGCCAAATATATTAGCTATTAACATTCGAATATAAAATCATACCTAAAATATATAAAACAACACATCTTTTTGGAAATTTTGACACAATCGAAACAATGTGTGTAATAACCTCAATAACCTTCTGCTGAACCTGCAATTCAGATATTTCACAAACATTACCATCATAAAACAATGTTGTTCTAACACAAAGATCTCAGTCAATGTTTCAAAATATACCTGGACATTTTTTTCACCCCATCTGGGAATTGCACATAATAAGCAGACCAAAATTTCATCCTTTGGTTCAAGAGCACTCAAACCCTCAACTGTTTCCTTCAAAGAAGTTATTGCTATGAATCCAAAACAATTCATGGGAAACAAAATCATTACCAATTTTATATCTTAGAAGACACAACAGAATGAAAATATAAGTTGGACATAACGGACTGAAAATAACCCACAGAAAGACCAACTTCAATGTCTCGTATGTAAAATATTCCACTCAAAGTAAAAACTCCAAGATCACTCAAACCCTCAACAGTTTCCTTCAAAGAAATTATTGCTGTGAGTCCCAAACAATTCAATGGAAACAAAATTATTACCAATTTTATATCTAGAAGAAATGTCAAAAGTACATTCTTGTGTACGAAACTACAAATATAAGTTGGACACAACCGACTTATCTTTGATAATATCCCACAGAAACAACAACTTGAATGTCTGATATGTAAAATATTCCACTCAAATTAAAAATTCTAAATAAGCTTGAAACATAAGATTACATACTTGAGATGTCTTAAGGGAAAAGGCATAATGAATCAATGTCCTATTAGCACCGTTCATTGATGCAAAACTTAGATTCTGGTATAACAAAAAGTGGTCTCTCAAACAAATTAAATTATTAAAGGAATAGGCAGATTGCTATGACTCATGTAAAGGCACATCACCGTTACACATAGCATCATAATAACACTTGAGCATACTTTTGTCATTGAGGGTCGTCGCGTTTCCTTTAATGTTTTTGACAAAAAAAAATATAAAATTAAATGATAAAGGGCTGTCAAACTTGTTAAAGATAATGCAACTACAAGAACCATTTTAGAAGACATGTTAAGATTATGAATTCAAGTCTTAAACTTCATTTAGTGTGTGTCTTGACAAGAGAAAATTCGAGAGTTGATTAAGTGAATGTTCTAACGGTTTACTGCTGCTTTGGCTTGACCTCCAGGGTTCTTGCTGGTCCTTAAAAAAAAATACAAATGCCTATTCTTTATAACTTTAAGGTATTTATCTAACATCAAAATATTGTTAAAATAATTTTGAAGGAGATGACTAAGGGTCTGCCCAAGTATGAAAAAAATGCCAAAATTTAATTTCCATATGGTCATGGGAAGGGTCCTCTGACATACTGTCTTCCATCTGATCAGCTTGTTGTGTTGGTGATGGTGTAGCCCCAAAAGCAGAATTTCAATTTGTCAATCCAAAAATTGGTGGCTGAGGCATAGAAGAAATGTATTTTGAAGAAAATGTAAATGTGATAGGGGTGGTACCAACTGATCCAAATGAAAATGTGGATCCAGATGGAGTGTTTCTTGTCCCTCCAAAAGTAAATGAGCTTCTGCCTGCATCTATAGATCCACCAAAAGAAAAACCTACAAAGGGCAAGGATGCAGTGCCCCCAAACCCAGATCCAAATCAGGGTAACGTTGACTGTGAAGATGTTGCACTGGAAGCTCCAAAACATTGTCCCATGCCAAATGATGGAGTACTTCTTGAACCATAGAATGAAGTGCTGGCAGAACCATACGAGGCACTGCTTCCACCAAATGCTGGAGTATTGGCAGTAGCAAATGACACACTGCTTCCCCCAAATGATGGAGCACTAGCTGAACCAAATAAGGAGCTGCTTGCACCAAATGAGGGAGAACTGCTGGATTCAAATGTACTCTTAGAAACAAATGAAGGAGTGCTACCAGAAAAAAATGGAGAAATGCTTCCAGAAGTGAATGCAGGAGTGCTGCCAGAACCAAATGAAGGGGTACCCCCAGTGGCAAATGAAGATGTAGTATTTGAACCAAATGTTACACCTGAGCCAAATGAAGGTGCAGTGCTTGAGCTATATTGAGGAATGCTGGCTGTACCAAATGAGAGAGATGTACTAGAATTAAACTGTAGAGTGCTGCTCAACCCAAATGAAGGAGATGTGCTGGAACCAAATTGTGGAGTTGTGCTCAACCCAAATGAAGAAGAGGTGTTTGAACCAAACTGAGAGCTGCTGCCCAATCCAAATGAAGTACTACTACTAGAAGAGAAGCTAGAGGTACTAGTAGAACCTATCGAAGGGCCACTAGCAGCACCAAATGTAGTTGTGGTGCCAGACCCAGATGTAGGAGTACTAGTAGAAGAAAATTGAGATGTGCTACTATTGCTGAGGCCAAAAGAAGGCACACTGAAAAAGCCTGATGAACTGGGTGCAGTTAAGCCAAACAAGCTACCTGAAGCACTAGAAGCTGAAGCAGACAGAGTTGACCCAAACAGAGAAGGGCTTGTGTTCCCACATAAAGTACTACTTGAAAATAAAGATGCTGATGGTAGTGAACTAGAAAGAGAAGGCATGTTTGCAGAACTCCCAAATGCAAATGGAGCTGAGGTGGTAGCCGTAGCAGAACTTGATGCCTGCCCAAACAGAGATCATGTAAAAGAAGACTGAGTATTGGGAAAGAGACTACTTGTAGAAGCTGAAATTGCAGCTGTGCTGGATAGAGTGCTTGAAGTACCATCAGTTACTCCTAAAAGAGATGGGGAAGGAGATACAACACTGTTTTTCAGTTCATTTTGGGATTTTACTGTGAAATTTGCACCACTGGTAGAGCTTTTACATGAATGGTCTTCACCTATAACAGATGATGGTTCAACCTATGGAAATGTTTTAGGGCTTCTCAATTTGGAATCTGTCTTTGCAATAGCAAATGCAGCACTGCTCTTTCCAGAAAATGAAAATGGAATTGAATTCATACCGTTTGTCTCGGAGATAGAACCACCAAATAATGGGAATCCCACAAAAGTTGCAGTAGTAGTGGTTGATGTAGAGAACATACTGCCTGAACTGGACAAAGTGGGTGAACTCCTTGCTGACATGCACAAGTTGTTACTAGAATATAAATACATGGTAAAGCTTCAAATAGAAAATAAGCATGCAAAGTGAATCTTCGGTGCTATTCAACCCTTAAACAAATTGCCATGTCTCCAAATAAAACATTGTTAAAGATTATCTACAATCTAAAGCTAACTGTACACTGTCGAATTTAGAAAATACAACTCAAGATTTGGTTGCCATACCTAATAATTCGGATTTTGATGTAGAATTTTTCAATATTAAGTATCAAATTTGATCTTATAATTGTAAGTTCAGCAACGTTTTGTAAATTTGGAAAGAAATTAAGTATATGCATTCCACTAGCATTATCCTGTTATTTAATATTAAACATATTTCATATTTATGTAACATTTGATGAATAGAGTGAATCTATTGAGTAGAAAACAGTACCGATTCCTTGAAATCTTCCAGGTACTAATGGGTAATGGTGAATTCAAAGGTCCTAGGTGAATATGAAATGTCAAATCCTCCCAATAAACACTACATCCAAAAAAATTGCTAACTGTGGAAAGCCTAAATAAGATGTATGCAAGAAGCCTCCCACAAACAGAAGGAAACATGAAGTTCTTTTGAACATTGAACAATACAATCAGCTTCAAAATTTCCAAAAAAACTGAATATTCATCCTGAAAAACACTAATTAGAGTTTTCACCTGGGCCTGCCAATGTTAAAAGGGAGTTTCGACTCTAAAGTAAGTTCAAAATTAAATTCTTATCCGTGAATATCAGATGCATAGACTCAAATTCAAAAACAAGGATTCTAAAAGGGGAGATTCAATCTGAAAAAAAGGGGGCATTGTGTTCATTTAAAAAACAAAAATAGAAGCAACTACAATAGAGTAAGTAAATAGCAATATCCAGAACCAGCCAACAGCAATCAAGGGAGTCTCTATTTTGATTAACCATATATCAATATAATCAAAATTGAGGGCAAAC
>LPNX010113032.1:0-110944 GCA_001517045.1 Pseudotsuga menziesii
TGGATAACTAACAGTTCATGGAAGATAACTAGAAGAATGTGAGATAAAAAAAACTGAGAGTTGAACTCGTTTAACTATTTGTATATGAGGAATACAAAAAATCCAGATTGTCTTCCATTCCATCACTATCTCTCAACTATTTGATCACTATCGACGTGATCCAGCCACAAACTATGTGGATGTGCTAGTTACTACTAGCAGTTGCCTCTATTTGTGCAAAGGAAGCAAATAAAATATACTATAGATTTTGTGGATTTGAACTAAAGTGTTGCTTGATAAGCAATCCTTTTACTTTAGTAGTGATCATGGTCTCTTTATAATTATAAAATGGAACTTATATACACCCACAAAGAAGGCTACCAAAGGGCCTGATTCGCCTGTAAATTTTGTTTTCTATAAATTTTTTCTATCATGTGCAATAATAATAAATAGATTGAATTAAATTATAAAGACAACTTTTTAAAATACTTGCCAAACATGCTAGATTATAACAGGATTTAGATGACAAACAATTTACATTCAAACTAGCCAACCAACAAACAATATTAAACAAGAACAAAAACATGTCTTAAGCCTATCTTTCATGCATTGTCATATAATTGTGCTTTACAAGCTACAGAAGATTGTCCTATTACAACCAATAGTCAACATAACAAAACTATGTTTCGAAATAATGATTGATGTGGCATATTCACAAGTTAGCAATTATGCATCTACACCCCTCCCAAAACCATTGAGACAAACAATGTTGATGTTATAACATTTGGATCCTCTCTTACCATTAATATCTATACTAGCTATACTTGTTGAAAGAGTCGACCAATCATTTTCCTCTAATAGTGAAAATTCTGGTCTTTTAATAGTTATTAAACAGAACTTATATACACCCACTAAAGAAGGCACTCAAAGAGTCCAATGTGTTTGTAAAAAGACTTATTTTCTAAGCGTAATTTATAAAGACAATTTTTACAAGCACATTGTGTAAGAAGCAATCATTTTAGTTTAGCAAAATCTCTATCTTTTTATAAATATAAAACACAACTTACATACACCCACTGAAGAAGGCACTAAGGGGCCAATGTGCTTGTTAAAACCCTCCCTTTTATTGTGTGCAATAATAATTCAAAAATAGTTGTAAACTATAAAGGCAACTGTTTTAAACCATTGCAAAACATCCTAGATTATAAAGGGATTCATATTACAAGCATTTAGAAGAGAGGGTCTACATTCAAGCTAGCCAACCAACAATCAAAAGTGTATTAAGATGTCTTTCATTCACCCTGTCATATAAGTGTGCTTTAAGAGCTAAAGAAGTTTGCCCTATAGCAACCATAAGTCAGCATAATAAATACTATGTTTCCAAATAATGATTGATGTGGCATGTCACAAGTTAGCAATTAAGCATCTAAAAAACCCCAAAACCATCAAGACAAACAACTTTGACATTATAACATTTGGATTCAATATTACCATCAATAATAATACTTGTTGAATGGGTTGAACAATCATTTTTCTCTGTAGTGAAACCTTGGTTTTTTTTATAATTATAAAACACTACTTATATACACCTAATGAATAAGGCACTCAAAGGGACCAATGTGATTGTAAAAATACTTTTGTTTTCTATTGTGTGCAATAATAATTACTAAATAGGCATAAATTATGAAGGCATTTTTCACAAGCACATGAGTGATGAGCAATCATTTTACTTCAATAATGAAACTTCGGTCATTTTATAACTGCACCGAGAGTAGTGAGGTTCTCCATAGTCCTTATGGGGGAGATGTTGTAACGTGAAACGTTATGTAACATACCGTTCCAACGAACAAACAAAATGCAAAAGATGACAGCTTAAACAAAAAGAGTTAATTATAAAGATTTCATCTTAAACCTAGATACATCAAGTACCTCAAATATCTTGATGTGTAATTTTTTTCTTAATGTGAAAGAATTAAGCTAAAAAATTTATACATCAAGAAATGAGATCCCACTTGGAGCTTGATAGAGCCGGGTTTAAGATGGATCTATACTGGTTATAAAACACAACTTATATACACTCGTTAAAGAAGGCACTCAAAGGGCCCAATGTTCTTGTAAATTAACTTTTGTTTTATTGTGTGCAATAATAATTAATAAATAGGCGTTCATTATAAAGACACATGTTTTTAAACCGTTGCAGCCCAAACATCCTAGAATATAAAGGGATTCATCTCACAAGCATTTAGACAACAAATAGTCTATATTCAAGCTAGCCAACCAATAATCAATTTCAAGGGGGAAAAGAAAGACATATTTCATGCATCTTGCCCTATAAGGGTGGTTTACAATCTAAAGCAATTCACTCTATAACAACCAGAATTCAACATAACAAAAGCTATGCTTCCAAATAATGATTAATGTGGCATGTCACAAGTTAGCAATTAAGCATCTACTAAACCCCTCCAAAACCATTAAGACAAACATATTTGACATTATAACATTTGGATTCATTGTTACCATCAGTAGTTGATGAATGGGCCAAGAAAGAAGATATGCAAGACCTCTTTTGTCTTTTAGCACATTCACATCAGAAATCTTGACTGTGTTTTTATTCACCAATAAAAACAACCTAAACTACACTGAAATATGATATCCTAATTGAGTTTAAAAGTTTTCTATTTCATCCACTTTTATTATATTTTAATAAGAGGTTAAGATATTTTAAAAGTATTTTATAATGTATAGTCCTGGTTAGATAGGACAGAGGAATGAAATGTCATATAAATAATAACCACGATTTTAAATCTATTTGCAACACAAACTATTCACAACTTTTCATTAAAGATACTACCAAATCAAAGCATTGCATTGCTCAAATCTTCCCATTTCCTTTAATATTGTACAACAACACAATAGTATTGGAAAACACAATTTCTACGAAATTGATAAAAATTTGTGTAACACATATTACTTCAATATTTGTTGGATGTTTGGGGTTTATGATTATCATGTTATTCTCACTATTGGTGTTATGATTCTAAACCCTTAAAAATTGAGTCACAAACAATATATAAAATGCTCAACACTATTCAATTCATCAAAATGGAGAATCTGTATTAGATAAATTCCCGTCTTAACATTTCCAACCTCAATGCAAGTTTATCTTCATGAGAACTTAAAAATCTCATGGATTTTTCCTCAACATAGATTACTGATATTAATGCATTTTAAATCAAACCATGGAGAATGTTTTCAACGGAGTAGGTTGATTGTGAATCTAACACTAGAAAGAGTAAGAGGAAATTGGTTTTTTGAGATTTTGAACTATAGGTTTTCAATCCTTTTTCAATATAAAAATCCATAAAGTAGGGTGACACCAATCAATGATCATTTTATAGAAGGATCAATCCTTATTCACTTGCTTCTTTGAGGGGCAACCTTCCAATGAGCAAGGAATCGATACAATATATTCAAATACATAGTCCATAAGGAGGACACCACTATAAGGAAAACATCTACTAGCGGAGGTTTTTAATTTTACAAGATTGGGAAAAATTATCCAAAAAAACCTTTGCTAAAATCTCCACAAATGGTAATGGATGGTTTAGCGGAGGCTGTAACAGAAATTTATTATAACTAAAAAAATCTAGGTGACCAAAGGTTTTAACGAGTATTTGTTTGTTTGTTTGTTTTTTAGTGCGATTATATAGGTCAAACACACCGATGTGTTCCTTTAACATATGCACTTGGACATCTTTATTAAATATTCAACATTGGCATTTTCCATTTATATAACACACTGGTGCATATTATTTAAATGTGGCACACTAGTGCTTTAAATAATGTTCGCACAAGTGCACCATCATAAATAGTATCCTCGATGCTTTGAAACTCAAAGAGCACCAATGCATTCAATTTAAATGTGATATTCAATGTCGTCCATTGACATAATAAACTGGTGCATTATTTATGTAATTATCGCACTAGGGCATATTGTCGTTTATATCACACTGAGAACTAGGGTTAAATAGACGCATAAGAAAGTGTTAGTGGTGCATGTTTACTCGATGACGCATCGGTGCAATTGTCAATACAAGCACCAATATGTTTATTTTATGTAGGAGCATCGGTGCAATTGTCACTGCAAGCACCAATGCATTTATTTTGTATAGGAACACTGGTGTAGTTTATTAGTTTAAAAGCATCAAATAATAAGAAACTCATTTTATTATATATGAATAAGAGACCATTTGTTATACACAATAGGACAACAAAAATGTTCACAATAATCAAAATGCCAATATGTAATTGTTACACTTATTAATAATCAAATGGGAAAATATGTCTAGTACATTAAACAAAATGATTGATTTTCACAAACAATTTTTAAATTAAACAACTTGCATTAACATTCAATTATACATATTGCTTGTCATTCTTCACTTTAACCGTTGTCAATACTTTAGCTACTTGCATGCCGCCTCATTTATTGATCATTTGCAAATGATATGTACTAGGGTTATTTCATTGAATGTTTTGTTGATTGGCTCGATTTTGTTGGTCAACTTCATGTTTCATGTACAACCATAAAAATAAAGTGTAAAATGAGTATATCTACATTAGTGGGCATAATGCAAAAAGAAATCACATATACGATTATGTAAACAAAAAAAATACCATAGCAAAAAGTGATTTATAAATGGTACACATTTTAAAGTTATTCATCATGTCGTTTCTCAACAACTCTTCTATTGGCTCCACTCCATGCTTTGTTTTCTGCAAATTTAAACACTATGATAGATCAAAGATTTAATATAAAGGTTTTTTGTTATTTTATTAATTATAAAATAAGAGAAGTAAAACAACATAGCTACTTACAAATTACACAATTAACTCTTACCACAACATTACTCACAACCCATACTTAATCCAATATCAATAAATTATTTTTGATGACTCTTATTTCTATTTTAATACTTGTTAGAAGACATCCAAGGACGAGTGTATAATACTTCAAATATAAAGATCACGACAAAAATGAATATGAGTAAGGGAAACATAATTGCTCAAAAACTTTGTGATTAACCATTTAGTTTTCTTTTTTGTAACAAACAATTGAAAATTAATATTTCATGCAATAATTAATTCTATGTACATAAAAGAAAGAAAAAATACATTTACATACATTTGATGCACATTATTGTTGAGATGGCTTCTCCTCGAATGCAGTTATGTTCATTTCCTTAACCATCTCATTGTACACATTTTTGGACATCCCTATAAGAATTTTTTGCATATCACCTTGTTCATCTTCTAGGATTTTCAAAACATTCCTAAAAAAAAACCACAAAAAACAAGATTTTATATTGATCTGAAAGTAAATATATAGTCGAAATATTATTTTCATAACTTTTTGTAGTACCATATGCATATTAGAGAAAAACATATTTAGAAAAATACATTTTAAATGATTATTTTTTGTTATCATGTGTTTTTCTATTGCAAGTCTGACATGTTTCATTGACCATTGCTCTGGAAACACTTTATGTAGTTTATATGTAACCTAATTATTGGATTCATTTATTGAATTTTGTATTGTAAGTGGTAAGTACGTCTATATGTTCTTTCCACTATATCCCTCATAGTTCTATAAAAGTTTTCTCCCCTTTCATTATCTTCTAGCACCGCTCAATATGAGTTGATGACCAATTCATCATCGTATACATCCTTCACAATTTTCTTCTTCTTAAGAAAACCTTCCATTCCCTCACTATCGGTCCCTGCAGAGCCCTCAATAAATGTGAAATAGATTCTTTGGAACATGTTAACAAATATTCTTAAGAAGCACATTATTACTGAAAATTTAAAGAACAATTTTTTGTTGATTTACCTTTTGATTCACCTAATTCATCTCTTTGCAACTTTTCCATCAATATTTTATGCTCTGATACACTTAGATTACAAATAGCTTTATCAAGTTTTTTCAAGTTTTTGCTCTACATGACACAATAACCAATATAAATAATTTAAACTCACTAATAATTCAAATGTATTAATTTTATATTAAAATTTCAAAGAATTTGCTTTGTTCAATTTTTTTTGAATGTGCTCCCATTGTGCTCATTGCAACAATTTATTTTCCCTTAACTTCTATCATATATATTTTATTAATAAATGGACTGCATTATTAAATCGAGGAACTATTCAGAAATAAATAAATAATTTTTAGGTAAAAACATTTTCTGGTTCATTGATGCACATTGTACCTAAATATGCATCGATGCTTTATTATCCTACAAGCACAGTGGTGCGACAAATCAATATATATGCTTGGTGTAGTGTGACAAATTAAAAAAACAACTTAATTTCAATTGGTGCGTATCATATGTATGTGTTGTGTTGATATACATTATTTTTTTTAAAGTAACATTAAAATGATGTGCTTTTTATTGAAGAACACTGGTGCATTAATATGTATAGTATGCAATGAAAAAGAGGCAACATTTGAAAAAAAAAATTTATAAAGACAAGTTTCGACAACATTTAAAAAAAGTTTAACATTAAAACAACGTGCCTTTTACTGAAGTGCCTCAGTGTGTTACTGAGTACACTACACACCAAAATAACGACAATGTTAACAAAAAATTGACAAGGCCTAAAGGTTTCGGTAGCCGATGCAATTAGTGGACCCATTGTAATAGATGCCTCATATAAAATCACAAATACAACAAACATACAATCTCTACAAATAAAAACTTGCATTATAAAATGGAGGACATGATTAAACCACAACAATAAATTTTGCAGCCACATAATACAAAAGAGAAGCAACAAGAAAACAAGCGTTTGCAACATTTTTTTTTGTTTCATCGAACTCTCTCACTTGGAGGCAGTGGCCTTTGGTTTTGAGAAACCATGACCCCAAGGCATCTATTCCATCAAAATCACCCGGGGATTGCACTAAGCCTAGACCACACCAATCGTTAACTTGGATGGATTTTGAGGTGTCTCCTCCCAACTAGTTCACCCCTAAGAGGAATTGAGCCCAGGTTGCCTTGTTGATGAGACCCACACTTTAACTGAATGAGATAGTGGGAATTGACAAAGGGTTTGCAACATTAAAGCGAACTAGTAACATTAGAGGAAATTTCAACTCAAAATGGGCCTCCTAAGGAAAATTAATAAAATAATAGTTAAAATAATAAAATAATATTTATTAATTTTGGAGGAAGAAAATAAAAAACTACTTTTTTTGTTCGTATTTTCAACATATCTCTTTGTGGGTTTACTCAAATTCCAATCTAGAGAGCTCCTTGGATGCGGACGGAATTAAATTCCGCATCCAACGAGTACCCACTCGGCATACTTTTTACTGGCCCCGCTACCCCAAAAACAAGAAATACCTGAAAAAATGTGATGATGATGTAATCATCACGTTTTTTTAGGTATTTCTTGTTTTTGGGGTAGCGGGGCCAGTAAAAAGTATGCCGAGTGGGTACTAGTTGGATGCAGAATTTAATTCTGCGTCTAACGAGCTCTCCCAATCATAATTTGAGTAAAAACATAGGGAGATATGTCGAAAATACAAACAAAAAAAGTAGTTTTTTTTTATGATACATATCCCCAAGTTTATATTAAAAAATTATTTAAGAGGTGCTCCCTTTTTGAATTTTAAATCATTTTGATTGGATAATACATGATGACATGGAATTTGTATTATTTTTGAAAGGCCCATTTTAAATTGAAATTTCCTCTAATGTTTTTTTTAGAACATACTGTAAATATTAGTAGGAAATATTTATTAGTGTATTTTTTAAAACTATTAGGGTAATTTGAATCGCTGAAATTTCTACTACACACCTTACCAATACCTTACCCACAATACCTTACCAATTCAACTCTTCATAAAATTTGGCCACTCCAAAGTCTTCCCTGGTAATATCTCTTGTAGGACTCTCTCTTGAACTTTGGCAAAATATTGAGATAGTGATTATATTTTCTTTTATAAACACATTTTTTACAATTCACTTTTTGAAAATAAAATTCCTGCTCATTTTCCTGCTGGATATTTATGTGCATTGATGAAAAACACATGCCAAGTTTTTTTTTAATATTTGCATTAGTGTTGTGCATAAATGGGTAAAGTGCATTGATGCGCTTTTGTAAATAATGCAACGCTATATATTAAATAGAAAATTGAAAATGAAAACCTCCGCTATTATATCTTCATAGATTATTTATTTAGTGGATGCCTTTGCGTATGTTGTTTGTCAGTGCACATTCTTTTTGCGCAATGATGGGGCTTTCTATTAATAACGCACTAGTGCAATATGTTGAAAATGTTAATTTTAATAAAGCATATGATCATCAGGCCTAAATGAAAGCAATGTGAAGAGAAGGATGCAGAAGAGTGAACAACTCAATGTAATTTGATCAATAGATTCATGAAAAATACACACACATGAGATGAAAAATGGTCAGGATAACATTACACCCATTGTCATCGATCTCTCTGTAATACAATAATCATACAAGACGAAGAATTCGAATGCCTTAGGGAGGATTTGAATTCACCAACTCAAATTGACTTTGGTGCTAACTCAGTGTGGGAAAATCACCACTAGATCTCACTAATGCAACTACGGATCACTGAATCAGTTCAAAATCAGTTAATTGATGTCGGTAGGTGAGGAAATGCGCCCTACCTCCCTTAAATCATGCAAATTGGTGCTAGGATGACTAAGAGTGAACTAACTGATGGGAATTGAATCATAATTGAACATAATTGAATACATACTAGGGTGAACTGCCGGAGAATACTGGTGGCACTTAGAGTGGGTTCCTAAATGATAGGGATTGGTCCCTAGATATCCTAAACTCATGCAGACAGGTGCATTGATTGTTAGGTGGCTAGGTGTGTCCCCCATGCACTAATGAAGTGGAAATGACCTCCTAAGCTAGGAAAATACAAATATACTATGTAATTAAAGGGAGGATTAATTAATAATCCTAACATCCCCCACCCCTTAATCCTAACTTGGACAACCTGGGCCCTGGAAACTAAGACCAAAGGTCACCCATACAATCTAAATGAACAAATATGACTGCTCAACAAAACAAGGAAACGGGTAAAACCTCATGGGAACGCCCCCCCCTCAAAATAAGAAGGAAAAACCAGGATCAAGCTTTCATACTAAGAGAAAATATTTCTTCTTGAGTAAAAACTTGTGAACATATTTTTGCAATCTGCATCTCTATGGAGCAGTAATGCAGTGTGATGGTTCTTGTGTGCACTAGTTTCATGGCATTGTGTGTGTGAACCTTTTTACCTTCTTCCAATCCAATGACAAATAAGAGAAGAAATGTTTGCTTTGTCTCTTCTTTCTGGAGGAAGAGTGACAATCCAATTTGTTCTTCAGTGAGCATAATTGTTGATCAAACTTTACCATCATGTAGCATCTCTCTGGGAGTTTGAAGCACCTCTCCGGAAGAAGTGAATTTGCTTGACATAGCACAAGGCTCTCTTTTTAAAACTGACATCTTGTTCTCCTCATGTCAGATGATTCTCCTGTCATATTCCATGTTGCCTCAATAACCTTTTGAGCCCATTTAGGCCTAGGATTGAGAGTAGGGACTAGATCTAGATCCGGATCTGATTGAACTTGATCTTCAATTCCATAAACTAATTCAACTTGGTCCTCTACTTCGGATTCTGAATCTGAAACATTAACGAAAATATTATTATATGCAAAAGTTTTAGGTAGGATGAATTTATCTTCCCTTTCAAATGGCTGCTGAGAGTGCACTGGATCTGAGTATGGAAAAAAGTGTAAGAATTCATATTCCTTGGAGGCATGGTTTGCAACACCTTTCGCTATAAGCTTCCCGATTGAGATATTTGACATCTCCATGGAGTCAGGACCAAATACAACTCATTTTGGTGAGCCTATATGAGTCATTTGATATACATACAACAAATTTGCTACTAAGGAGGGCACATAGAGGACATTCTTGAACAATCCATTCTCTAATTTGATTGAACCCTTCTCTTTAGCTTGGATTTGAGTGTTATATCCCATGTGAATACTTGGACCATTAGTAAGTTGTAATGAAGATAATGATTATTTGGATGCAACCATGTGATTAGAGGCTCTTGAATCAACGAGGAAGGATTGAGATTTTGAAAATCTAGCCTTCAATGCATGGCATCTCTCATTATATTCGGTCTTGTCTCTAGAATCATCCTTCCTTGGGCCTCTAGGGAGGGAAATTTTTTTTTTTTCAAGGAGTCTTGACATATAATATATCGTCTTGCTCATACAACCTTTCTATGTATGGATTCCTTTATTATAGTAGGAGCACTTGCCCTTGTAAAACCTCTGATATTTTTTCTCTTTAGTTAAAAACACAGGGAGATATGTCGAAAATACAAGGATGACTGAGAGTGAACTAACTGATGGGAATCGAAGCATAACTAAACATAACTGAATACATACTAGGTCAACTACTGGAGACTACTGGTGGCACTTAGAGTGGGTTCCTAAATGATAGGGATTGGTCCTTGGATATCCTAAACTCATGCAGACAGGTGCATTGAGTGTTAGGTGGCTAGGTGTGTCCCCCATGCACTAATGAAGTGAAAATGACCTCCTAAGTTAGGAAAATACAAATATACTATGTAATTAAAGGGAGGATTAATTAATAATACTAACATCCCCCACCCCTTAATCCTAACTTGGACAACCTGGGCCCTGGAAACTAAGACCAAAGGTCACCCATACAATCTAAATGAACAAATATGACTGCTCAACAAAACAAGGAAACAGGTAAAACCTTATGGGAACGCCCCCCCTCAAAATAAGAAGGAAAAAACAGGATCAAGCTTTCATACGAAGAGAAAATATTTCTTCTTGAGTAAAAACTTGCAAGAATATTTTTGAAATCTGCATCTCTATGGAGCAGTAATGCAGTGTGATGGTTCTTGTGTGCACTAGTTTCATGGAATTGTGCATGTGAACATCTTCACCTTCTTTCAATCCAATGACAAATAAGAGAAGAAATGTTTGCTTTGTCTCTTCTTTCTGGAGGAAGAGTGACAATCCAATTTGTTCTTCAGTGAGCATAATTGTTGATCAAAGTTTACCATCATGTAGCATCTCTCTGGGAGTTTGTAGCACCTCTCCGGAAGAAGTGAATTTGCTTGACATAGCACAAGGCTGTCTTTTTAAAACTAAGATCTTGTTCTCCTCATGTCAGATGATTCTCCAGTCATGTTCCCTGTTGCCTCAATAACCTTTTGAGCCCATTTAGGCCTAGGATTGAGAGTAGGGACTGGATCTGGATCTGGATCTGATTGAACTTGATCTTCAATTCCATAAACTAATTCAACTTGGTCCTCTGCTTCAGATTCTAAATCTGAAACATTAATGAAAATATTATCATATGCAAAAGTTTTAGGTAGGATGAATTTACCTTCCCTTTCAAATGGCTATTGAGAGTGCACTAGATCTGAGTATGGAAAAAAGTGTAAGAATTCATATTCCTTGGAGGCATGGTTTGCAACACCTTTCGCTAGAAGCTTCCTGATTGAGATATTTGATATCTCCATGGAGTCAGGACCAAATACAACTCATTTTGGGGAGCCTGTATGAGTCATTTGATATACATACAACAAATTTGCTACGAAGGAGGGTACATAGAGGACATTCTTGAACAATCCATTCTCTAATTTGATTGAACCCTTCTCTTTAGCTTGGATTTGAGTGTCATATCCCATGTGAATACTTGGACCATCAGTAAGTTGTAATGAAGATAATGATTATTTGGATGCAACCATGTGATTAGAGGCTCTTGAATCAATGAGGAAGGATTGAGATTTTGAAAATATAGCCTTCAGTGCATGGCATCTCTCCTTATATTTGGTCTTGTCTCCAGAATCATCCTTCCTTACGCCTCCAGGGAGGGAAATATTGTGTTTTTCAATGAGTCTTGACATATAATATATTGTCTTGCTCATACAACCTTTCTATGTATAGGAGCACTTGCCCTTGTAAAACCTTTGATATTTTTCCTCTTTAGAGCCTGAGGCTTCATCTGCTAGATCAAACTCTTCTTTAGGTTCAAATTTAGTGTTCCTCTTCTCCTTTCCTTTATTCTTCCTCCTTTCTTTCACATTCTTTGTCTCACTAGCCAAGAGAGCTTGATTTGGGGAGGCTCCGAGGGATCCCATTTGTATCAGCTTGTCTTGTTCCTGTATTAGAGATTCTGTGAAGGCATCAAGGGATGGAATTCACCAATGAGGAGTCATTAGAGGAAATTTAAACTCAAAATGGGCCTCCTAAGGATAATTAATAAAATAATAGTTAAAATAATAAAATAATATTTATTAATTTTGGAGGAAGAAAAGAAAAAACTATTTTTTGTTCGTATTTTCGACATATCTCCCTGTGTTTTTAATCAAATTTAGATTGGGAGAGCTCGTTGGATGTGGAATTAAATTCCACATCCAATGAGTACCCACTCGGCATACTTTTGACGGGCCCCGCTACCCCAAAAACAAGAAATACCTGAAAAATGTGATGATGACATCATCATCACATTTTTCAGGTATTTCGTATTTTTGGGGTAGAGGGGCCCATTAAAAGTATGCCGAGTGGGTACTCATTGGATGTGGAATTTAATTCCGCATCCAATGAGCTCTCCCAATCGAAATTTGAGTAAAAACACAGAGAGATATGTCAAAAATACGAACAAAAAAAAGAATTTTTTTTTATGATACCTATCCCCAAATTTATATTAAAAAATTGTTTAAGAGTTGCTCCCTTTTTTAATTTTAAAATATTTTGATTGGCTAATACATGATGACATGGAATTTGTATTATTTTTTGAAGGCCCATTTTAAATTGAAATTTCCTCTAATGTGTCAGCCTCCCAGAGTGAAAGTTGGATATGAACACAGAGAATTATGGGATAAGTTTACTCAAAATGGAGAGCACCAATTGCTCATCCTTCTTATCAATCCCACACGATTTGCATTGCATGACAAGGGATTTTAATTTTGAGAAGAATCATTGTATATTTTTGAAGTTTTTAGGTTGTAGTGATATCAGCTCATTCTCTAGAATATGGCCCCTAAGCTCATCCTACTTGCCAAACAAGGATTCAAGCTTATCCCATACTTATTTTGGAGTTCTCAGTCCATCATGATGGAAGAGTAGCTCCCTGGAGATGTGGATGCACATGAAGCCAAATTCTTCATCCAGCTTGTCTAGATGCTTCAAATTTTCAAGAGGCTGCTAGGGTTCGACCTCTCTTCCCATGGTGACCCTGTACATACCCTTGTTGCATAATAAAATATGCATATAAACCCTCCAATTAATATAATTGAAGGGGATGATGATTCCGTGTCTCAAAGATATTGAATTATTCATCTTACAGCTTCAAGAAACAACTAATTCTTGAGAAAAACTTGAATTTACCTGCAAAAACACTTCAATTCAAATCAAACCAATTCAAACAATCTCCACTTCAACATGTGCATTTTATTTGGGTGCAACACACTTGGCTAGACTTATCTGGACAAAATCCAGAGGGATCAAGGAAATAATACCAGGAATTATGTGGAACCCAATTGCTTTTGGTGCATCAATGGAAGTTTCTAAGGTTTGAAGCTAGCCTGAATACCTGCTCTGATACCATGTTAATTTTACTGAAACATAGGATCCTCAGGCCTAAATGAAATCAATGTGAAGAGAAGGTTGTAGAAGAGTGAACAATTTAGTGTAAACGAATCAATAGATTCACGATAAATTACTCACACATGAGATGAAAAATGGTCAGCATAACATTACATCCATTGACATTGATTTCTCTTTAATGCAATAATTATACAATAGGAATAATTCGAATGCCTTAGGGAGGATTCGAATTCACCAACTCAAACTGAATCTGATGCTAACTTAGTGTGGGAAAATCACCACTAAAGCTCACTGATGGAACTGTGGATCACTGAATCAGTTCACAATCAGTTAACTGATGTAGGTAGTGAGGAAATGCACCCTACCTCCCTCAAATCATGCAAACTGGTGCTAGGATTACCGAGAGTGAACTAACTGATGGGAATCGAAGCATAACTGAACATAATTGAATACCTACTAAGGTCAACTGCTAGAGGTTGTTGGTGGCACTCAAAGTGGGTTCCTAAATTATAGGGACTGGTCCTTGGAGCTCCTAAACTCATGCTGACAAGCTCATTGAGTGTTAGGTGTCCCCTATGCACTAATGAAGTGACAATGACCTCCTAAGCTAGGAAAAGACAAATAGTCTATGTGGTCAAAGGGAGGATTAATTAATAATCCTAACATAAATGAATGCATTGTATTAATTTAACAACCTTATGAATTTATATTTGATGTTTAAATGATACATAGGTAAATTAAAGTATTCTATAAGATACATATGCTGTTGAAACTCACACCATATACTTTAAAACTGGTTCAAAAGTCTTTTTGAAGTTATATTGTTATATACTTCACAAACTTTATTTTAAGAGTGTAGAAATGAGTTGATTGATTATTTGGCTCAATTTAGGTAAAAAAGCATTGTAATATCAAATGGTGAATTCTTCATATTCCATGTCATACCATATTGTTCAAACTTCATGTTCTCCCTTATCGTTTGCAGGTAGTTCATATTTTAATTATATTTTTATCATATAATGGAATTTATGTTATTTATGCACGTGCATGTAAATAATTATGCATTGAATTTTATAGAATACTTATTCAAGATCGAGCTTGGATGCACAAGATATTTCACTAGTAAAAAAAAGTCACAAGATACCGCAAGCAACTAGTAGATGGAAATGGAAGTCTACATTACCACGCATTGCAACATGCCATATTCTAGCCACAATCTTAAGTTGAAGGTACTTTATTGTGAATTGGACCACTTTTATGACAAAATAACCCTCGACATGTCACATCGACCCATTATATTAATGATCGATTACCCAATGTTGACGGTCTAATACCACCCATTGTAGTAAAAAAATCAATAGCCGATATAGGAAAGATATGTAGGACCACTTCTATATGTTACTTTTTGAAAAGTTGGAAGCCAAAAAAGCTATATTTCATCCTAAATTGACAAAATGGTCTCTATCAATTGAGCTAATTGAGAGTTCTAGTGATCCAAAGTATGATATAAATACCACTCAAAACATCTCTATGAGGATATCAAAAAATTTGTACGAGTTGAGAGAAAAAATGTCCAAGTACACACCAAATTTAGTTCAGTTATTGGAGGGTAGCGATGAATTCTATCTTCCTCTCCATTTGCAAAGTAAATGAAACCTCTTGCAACCACGATTTGTATGGTGTTTGTCCATCTTCTCTACATGTGCCTAATGTTGGAAATGAAATAGGTATTGCAAACCTTGAGGTGTTTATCCTTTCACATGTAACTGTTCCTCCCAAATAATCAGTATCACTTATGCCATTTTATGTCTCTCTTTATTGGAAATCTAATTAGTTGAATATTTTTAAATACAAACATAGCATTTCCATGTATATTATGTGCATGAATGGTTATGCATCTGGAAACCATAAAAGAAGGAACCTTTTATATATTGATGGTTGTCCATGAATTCATGGGAACATTGCAGGGTTCATAAATAGCTATAGGTGCTCATTATTTGATGCAAACTGTACATTCGAGGAACACTCCAATGAAAAGGAGTTATTTATGAAAAGGAAAGAATCCAAGTTTGTTGTTGTGCATGGAATACGTAGTTTGTCTCTTGGTGACGAGTTGCTAATAGACTACAACTTTCATAGACCACCAACCACTTGTTAAAGATACCTTGCATTGGGAGTACCTTTAGACATCCCTTAGGGCATAAGAAAAAGATAATTTATTCATTGTATTTTTTTTTTAATTTTCAATAGATTTAATGTAAATGTTTTGCTCAATTTGACATTTTGTTTTGTAAAGTGGTTGGTTTCACATGTACTACTGGAAATTTTGTAATGTTAATTCTAATAATTATTTGGTATGATGTTTGAACAAACTAATTGAATTGTGTTTACTAATAATATCGATGTATTATTCAATATTTTGAAATCATAATTTTGACGATGAGTGACCTGTATACCATATTTTATTGCACCCCACCACGATGTCAAATCATAGAGAAGGTTTCAAAATGATAACAAATCAAAGAGGAAACATACCAATCATGGTTGAATCAACCACCTATTCAATTCCCATTACATCCCGAGTCACCAATTCAAAATGTCTACAATAACATTGATTCTTCACATGTTGGTAATAAAGGCAATAAAATAGATGTTGGCATGGATGCTTTCTTATGAGATATAGTTTCCATGGAGGGAATGTTGTTAGATGTATTCCAACAAGATAAGCTAGGGGATGATGCTGATATCACCAATACCTTCATGAAATCCTGAAATGTGTGCATCCACCACCCCTCTCTTTGATCATGGATGATCAAAGTCTACCCAACTAGGGACAACAATGTTACTATACAACTTGAAAGCAATGTATAGTATGTAAGACTCATCCTATATTTTCAAGAGTTTTGTGACATACTGGACATTGAAAATGGTCGGCTTTAAGAAATTTTGATGACAATGTACGTTTATATTTCCCATTAATTGTAGGTTATTGAAATATAAGGTACTTCTTAGTAATAATGTCTTACTGGGAAGTTACGAAAAGATAAAGCAGATGTTAAAAAGGTTGGGTGTTGAGCGCATGTCATATAATGTATGTTTGAATGATTGTATTTTATATAGAGGTGAATATGTATAAAAGAGATATGTTTAGAATGTGGGCAATGTAGGTACCATAAATTAAAAAAAAAAGGGTAAAGCTCATTTTCCTCCTTATAAAATATTAAGGCACATGCTTATAATACCAAGGATTCAAAAGCTCTTTCATTAAAAAGAATTATCAATGTTGGAGGGATGGCGAGCCTCACAAAAAGTGCACTAGGAGTTATACAAATCCCAATAAATTCAATAACCATGAAGCTTATTGAGGATACATGGCTGGATAAATTCAAGGATGAAGTACAAATCCTTCGATTGAGAATAGTCTCGGATGGAGTTAACTTGTATTCCCTCTAAAACACCAACTATTTAGTTTGGACAATAGTAGTGATCAATAACAATAACCACTCATGGTTTTTTGTGAAGAATGAACATCTTATGTTGTCTCTTATAGTCTATGGCAGAAGGAAAGTGAAGAATATGATTGTCTACCCACATCCATTGATCGATGAATTGAAGAAATTATGGGAAGGGATACCTGTATATTATGTATAAAGACCTATCCTAGTGTAAATGTATTTTATGTTGTATGGAATATGTGCACACACCATGCATGATTATTCTAGATACCAAACTAGTAATACAAATCGACTAAATCTGATTTGGAAGAAAAACGTCAATCCTTGAGATAGACAAATGTTAGAAGCTGGAATAATAGAACTTGTGGAGGAGGCAGAATGGATCAGATCGATGGTAGTCCAAGACAAGAAGACATGAGAAATAAGTATTTGTGTGGATTTACACAAACTAAATGATCTTTTCTTACATGATCCTTTTCCCACACCATTTACATACGAAGTATTGGAAAATGTGGGAGGGTAAGAGGTGTACTCATTTGTGGATGGGTTTTCAAGATACCATCAGATAAAAATTGCAAAGGAATATAGGAATAAGATGAAATTTGTGACAGAATGGGGTTGCTACCAATACACTTTGATGCCCTTTCGTCTGAATAATGCACTTGCAATATTTTCTATGGTAGTTGTCGCAACCTTTAAAGAGTTCATTCAAAAGTTTATGGAATTATACCTGTATGAATGAACAATATTCATCCTATTGAAGAATCACATTTAAGTTCTCTGATTAATGCTAAATCGATGCAAACAATTCTAGATCTCGTTAAACCTAAATAAGTTCATTTTTTATGTGTTGTTTGGTATTCTACTAGGGCATGTAGTGTGTAGACAAGTCTTGTTGGTGGATCCAATGAAGATTGCAACTATTATAGACTTACCACCACCAACTTTAGTGCGACAGTTGCACACCATGTTTGGGCACATAGGATACTATAATTTCATTAAGGGGTATGCACATATTACAACCCCACTAGAGAAATTATTGAAGAAATATGTCAAATTTTACTGGACTAAGGAGTGCCAAAAGAGCCTAGATACGTTGAATCATAAATTGGTGATTGTGCCAATTTTGGTTTTCCAGATTGGAAGAAGGAGTTTCATGTTCATGTGGATGCATCATCAATTGTATTGGGTGCAGTACTATCACAAATAGGGGACATATATTTAGATCATTCGATTGCATTTGCAAGTAGGAATTTGCCAACTACACAAAAGAACTATACCACCACAGAGTGTGAGGGATTGGTAATGGTGTACATACTATATAATTTCAGAAATTTTTTGTTGGGTTCATTGTTTAAGATGTACACGAACCATTCTACACTTCAATATTTAGTCAGTAAACAAGTGTTGGGGGGGGAGATATGCATATGATTACTACTATTTTAGGAGTACAATTTGGAAGTTGTGGTAAAGCTAGGGAATTTGAACTCAGGACTTGACCATTTGTCACGAATATAAATAGGAGAAGATGGGGGGAATATAGATGATAGTCTAGAATATGTGCACCTATTTGCAATTTAGATGGTCGATGACTATTTCTCAGAATTCACGTAGTTCTTGAGTACTGGCATGTATCCACCAGAATATACATGTTAGCATTGATTTGGTTTATGGGTGAGAAGAGGGGCTTAAGTACCAATAAGAAGCTTAAAACTTTGAATCTTTACTAATGTGACTGTGGGTGGTAGAATGGAGGCAAAAAGAGACCATGGTTTCCTTTTCTCGATGAAATCATAGGATAACATTTTAAAAAAGTAAGCTAAAGGAATGAAAAAGCGCTTGTGGTATATGTTGAAAATTTTTGACGGTCAAGATATTTGGAGCGGAGATATAAATGGTGAGCAATGAATCCGCTAGCAAAAGTTGCAAGGTGAAAATTCAAATTGATGATCAGTGAAAAGATTAATGGTCAGGCTATATATACGATGGAAGTAAAGGGTAAGGAAGATCAATGGTAGATACACAATCCGATGGGAAAAGCTGTGCAATAAAAGGAAAGATAGGTGATTAGCGGAAAATAAAGGCAAGGGTTAAAAGGAAGACATAATCAATGAATCGCGATGGAGGGACAAACAAATCAATGTCAGATAAGTCTAATGTCCCCATTTTTAATAATTGCATAGCAGGACAATTCCATTAATCCTACTAGTTCCCTAGGTTGGATGGATACATTTGGAATTTTAATAAGGGAGATAATAAATGACGTTCAAACATTAGAATGGAATAAATATTTAATAATGGAGCTTATTAAATAAATACAAGATAAAATTGAAGTGGCAATGGAGCATGGAGACACATGGAAACTATGGGGCCCACACAAGCTAGAAATTTGGTGCCACATGGCATCCTCCTCTTGCAATTTTGAATCCATGGGAATTTTGAAGGTTCTTGGATGAGTTAGAAGGCTAATACACTTGGCCATATGCATCATAGGACTAATTTTGGAGGAAATTTAACTTACATGGGAAAGGAAGAGTCATTTTGGAGCTAGTGAGACACTTGGACTAGATTCCCTAGCTCTATGACAACAATGATGAAGATGCTATGACACCTGTTAACAGTCAGAATGTACCCAGGTAGTGAAAGGTAGATCCCAAGGTAACAGCAAAAACCACTTTAGAATGTATTTTTGACCTAATACAGTCAAAGAGGGATCTCTCACTATTTACAAAGTTTTTATACTCAAGATATTCAATAAAAGACAATCAGAAGGTCAGATTTCTAATGGGACAAATAGGACAAGTTTGTTTTAAAAGACTTGGTAAGACAGTCATGGAGTAGACCATTGGGCAATGGAGTCAACAATCAGATCTGGAATAGGTTGCAAGAGGTAGGGTTTTGAAGGTTTATGATCAGAGGCAAGGTAGGCACCATTTCCTCAGTCTTGAGGTATTAGCAGGTTGATTAGTAGACAAAGGGATACATTCCATCAAACAGAGCACCTAACTAGGGTGAATTCTACAAGACTTTAGAAGAAAGTATTTTGAAAATGCTTGAACAATGGATCTAGAGCATGCAGGATGAATTCTAGCCCATAAAAACTAATGCTCAAGCATGAAATCAAATACAAAATGGAGTGGGAAACAGGATAAACAATCACATAAATAAATTACTTACTGAAGAAAAAGATGGCACAAGAATCTCTGACATGAAAAAGATTTTACATTCCTCCTCTGCAAATTTCATTCATTTACTGAAAACGTGAAGCCATTACAATGTAGAGTCTCTCCGCTCTTGAAAATACTCCTTGAAAATCCTCTCTAAAACTATCAATTAAATTTTAATTTATATACAGATAACCTCTACCTAACTTTGAATTCAAAACCTAATTGAACTCTAAAAATAGAAACAGTTACAACAACGTTTCTCATGCATATCTCTAATGGTGATAGCTGTGTGAAATATGGGAGAGGTTTTTATAATTGGACATGTTCCCAACAAAATCCATGTCTTAATTTCTCCAAAATCATCTCAATATCCTCGAAATATTCCTTTGAAGCTGATGACTCAAATAATAAAATTGTAGATTTCTGGAAAAATGACTTGTGAAGATATTTTAAATTCTCCGAACCTGTGATTACTGTGTAAAAAATGAAGGAGGTTTTTGATTATAGGCTTGTTAGGAATAAAAACCTCTCTCATTTTTTTCAAATTAAATTCCATTTGTCCAAAATAATTCTTTGAATTTGATGGCTGAAATAGTCCTTTGGAAAACATGAAAAACGCCCTGTACAAGTGACTTTGTTGCTGCTAAACCATAGCACCTGTGTGAAAACTGAAAGATTTATTGTGGATAGATATGTTTTGAAGAAAATCCTCTCTCACTTTCTCAAAATTCATCTTCATTTGATGTAAACAATTATTTTAATTTGATGACTAGAACAGTCATTTTGAAATCTGAACATTTTCCCTCTGAAGACGACTTTGCTGCTCCCAATCTGTAGCACCTGGGTAAAAAATGAGAGAGGTTATTGTATATCACAATGCTATTATGAAAAAACTATTTCAATTTTTGAAAATTCTTCTTTGTTTACGGGAAACAGGTCATTTAATAAAATGACTAAAACAATCATTTTCAGAAAAAATATGCTATGTTGCTTCTAAACCTTGAATTGTTTAACTGTAATTCATAAATAAATAACATATAGCATCTATCCTTCTAAGATCATATACTATAAGAGCAATCCCATGAATTGATTGATCAAGGTAGCCATATTTCTTAATAGTGTCTCCAAACACTTGAATAATCCCAAGCTTTGGCACACTCTCCACTGTAAATTCTGTTTGTAAGACTTTAAACACATACTAATACCTTCACAAATGCTCTCACTGTATATATTTCTGCAACACTTCTGGGCTGATGTTCTTTTTTGGCTTCCCTTCTGCATTGTTGAGTGGTGGCTTCCCTTTTCTTGCTCTATTAAAATCAATTTCCATCTCCTTGATCATATTCTTTATCTTCACTATTTTCCCTGAGATTGTAAACATGTAAAAGTTGACGTCGAAAATATGGCAGACTTTTCCTTCCTTTCGCGCGCAGCACACAAATGAAATATTTTTTTAAAAACCAAGCCAACTTTACATAATGGTCTATTTCGGAGCCTTCACTGAGTTGTTTTTCTTAAACCATTTTTCTCCGCGGAATTCACCAAAAGTTACCACATGGAAAGTGGTTTAAATTCCGCTACCACCTTTCCAATTTAACCACCTCACAACTTTACTCTCCGGAAACACTAATACCTGTTGATGAGTTTTCACTTTTTACATTAGCCATTGGATTATTATATGTGCTAGTGGTTTGATTATACCTTACGAGAGGTAATAAATCTTGTTTAGGGGTTAAATCTTCACTAATACTTGTTTTGGTGAATAAGAGGCTACTTTGGAAAAAATATCAAAAACTATATAAGTTTGAATATAAATAAAATAATAGGTTTATAAAACCCATTTTATAAATTTCATTCAAAAGTTAATAAAACTTTTTGCCCCACTTGTGAAAAATTTATTTCTCTTTTTACCTAAAATTCCTTTAACTTCTCTTCTTTGCCAACTTGGAAATAGCTTAATGAGAAAACTTTGGAAACCAACTCAATCACCCATGAAAACTTAAAATTTTGAAGGCAATAAGACCAATTCCGACAAAAATAAATTTAGTGCTAACAACACCTATGACAAAAATCAAATCTGAAGTCTGGCATCTGACATATATGACATGTCAGGTCGAAATAGAGCATCCAAGATATTTCTCATGTGAGTTGAAGAAGCTCAATGGGCTCCACCTCGAATTTGGGGAAGGTGGAAGCCTAGGAAAGGGAGGACACATGGAAAATCATGAGCACACACCCAAATTCGAATTGGATTGAGTTTGTGGATGGATTGAGAACCTTAGAAGGCTAAGTATGTTTATAAAATACAGGAATAAACCAAGATAATTTCTTTTGATCATTTGAGAAATTGTCATTTGTGAATTGTGAGAGCTAGTGGATGACTAGTTTTCTTGCCTTAGCCAATTTCGAGGGTGAAAGATTCTCATCCAAGTTGGTGTTTGGAGAGGAAACTTAGGTATTTCAAGGATATTTAATGGAGTCTTATTTTCAGGTGTAATATACAAGAAATAATTTGGATTCTTCTATTGCAACACTCTCTATCAACCATTTCTAGTTTTCTTTGCATATTCATGCTCATGGAGGGATTGCGCCTTGGGTGAGATCATGTACTATTTGGGAGAGATATTCCTGATATATTTATGATTTTAGTTAGTTAAATATTCTCTTTATTCACTATCATAAATTTTCAAGTCGAAATACCCAATATTTGTATGTCAAAATGACTTTTAATGAGCAAATAGTGACCATTTTCACTCCATTTTGATATATGATATGGTAATTCTTATTATTTCGAATGGAGGAATGTATCTGTGATAAATGTATAATTAATGGGCTGTAATTAATGTTTATTTCAATTCTCATTTTCAGTACTTAATCATTGGGATCCATTTTACTCATTTTTATTGCATTGGGAGAAGATCTAGTGCATTTTCCCCAAGGGTCGAAATTGTGATTTGGGAGTTGTTTTGGAAAGATTCATAACAGATTGTATAAAATGAACCATGATGCATATGAGGATTTTAAAATGTCCCTTACACATCCCCTACCTCTGTTATGAAATTTGAGTGACTTTGGGACCATTTGAGAATCCATTTCTGGCAATTACCTAGGGGGAATTGGAGCCCCAATTTGGTAGTAAATACTCCTAATTTGAACAGAAAATTAAAAAAGTTTGCAGAAGTAATTGGGGGGTAATAAAACATACCTAAACATAATATTTAAGTTCTAATATCAGTCAAGTACATTCAAAGAAAATTTGGGAGAATTTGGATCAAATTGGATGTCTAGACATCAAAACTAGTTAAGGTCGAAATTGGGGAAAAAGTGAAAATATTGGTCATTTAATAAAATTTCAAAAAGGGACATTACAAGTGGTATCAGAGCATGATCTAGAACATGGTGTGGTCTGATATTTATGAGTACAATAATTCAGGGACCACGATTATATATTGAAACCCAAAAGTGCTTTTGTTGAAGAGGAACCTATGACTAGGGATGAAAAGGGAACCTCATATGATGGTGAGGAGCTTATAAAAATAATGGAACCTATCTTTGAAGAAATGACCAAGAATATTATGAAAGGATTCAAATTTTTGGCTAAGTTGGAAAAAATATATTGATTTTAAGAAAACCAAGGGGGAAAATGCATTAGCTTGCTTGAAGGAGAAAAAGGAGGAGACCCATGAACCACCTAGTTCTGAAATAGGTGAAGTAGAAGAAGTAGTACATGAAGAGGATCTAAATTCACTCCCAAGAGAATTTGAAAAATATGAAGAGACATAACATGAGTATGAAGACAATTTCTATTGAAAATACTGAAGATAATTTTGAGACACATTCTACCTTGGAGATGAAACAAAGAGAATCTAATGATGGATGCTTGAACTATGAAGGAGTAACTACTGATGGGTTCTCACACCTCTATGTTGGTTACATAGAGATCACTTTTGAAAGTGTTTCTACAATCCAAACTTTGATTAAAAATGAAAATTAAGACCTTGTAGCAGTTGAAGAAGAAACAAGATCAACCTCCCCATCACCACTTGAGCTTCATGAAGTTGGTCCAAGCAAGAAGGAAGAATATGAGGAGGTTCATTTGCAAGAGTCTCATTTTCTTGAAGGGTCCTTAAATATGAATGAAAAGAATATCCAAGAGTCCTTTAGCATACTCCATGACACTCAAACATTGGTATCAAATTCTTGTTGGAGAGCTACTTCCTTGGAGGAGACATCCTTCCTTGAAGACATGGAGAATATTCAAAGAGAAATGTGCAACATCAAAGGTAATTTCATGTCTTTGATTTTTGACAGAAAAAATTTCATTGATCTTGGTGAATGGTTACATGAATCCTACTTGAAGAATAATGAAATTATTCATAAGCTCACAATTCAAAATGAGCAACTTCTTGAAAAGTTGCAAGACACTTGTTTTTCCTCCTATGTTTCAGATAAATGGTAGATTGTTTGGAGGATTCTCATGACATGGTGGATCATGAGAAATGTGGAAATTTGAATGTTCTTGATGTGTTTGAAGATGAAATTGAATAGATCCAAACACTGGATGTGGTCGAATATGAACTTGAATTGTCTCTTGATGAAGTTTATGCAATTTTTAAGGAAGAGCATGATTCCTCTACATTGGAACAAATCTATGACAAAGGTTTCACACTTTTGAAGGATCTGCATGATACTACCAATATGGATCCTTCCCATGATGACACTTCTACACTTTTTGATCATTTGGGTGAGTTAGTTTATTCTCCTACATCCTACAATTCCATGTTTTGCAGCATTAGTCTCAATCAAGTATGGGTGAAAGGGTTCTTTTTTATGGTGCCACATGAGGAGTATGGAACTCCTAGATTTATTTTTATGATGACATGGTTGGAGCAAATTATTATTTAAATTTGCAGCAACATTCTTTGTTACTTTATGCTGATGCACATCTACATGGATGCACCTATGGTATTCACTTGAGTCACTTGGAGACTCATGCGTTTCCTTGCTCCTTGTTTAGTCCATTGGATGTTGGAGGAAATTCATCCCACACTTGAGTAAAGAGATATATGATTGAAGAAAATTATTATTGGAAGCAAAATCCTCTATTATTTCATGATGATATACATATTCATGGATGTATTGATGATACTTCTTTGAGCCACTTGAAGTCTTCATGTTTTCTTTGCTCCTTATTTGGTTCATATTTTGGTAGAGGTTCTTAATTCATTTCTTGGATGAAAGAACACATGGTTGATTATATTGATGTACATTATATATTTTTGGAGCAGCATTATAGGACATGGGATCCTCACCAATTTCATTGGGGTAGATCTAATATAATACCTTATGCTTGTGTGTATGGGCCACGTGGTGATCTACTGACTTGGATGTACAAGCACTTTCATGATTCTTTGATAAGGTACCTTCTTGATGTAAATTTGTATGATGTTGTTATGTACTTTGATGATCTATATTTTGTACTCATGATTTTTGGAAGGGTGCAATACCAGCAATGGGATCCTGGAATTGATTTTCTTCATCTCACTTGGAGTAGTAGTTCGATTGTTGGTTTGAGAAAGCAAACCAACCTTCAGTTGTTTGAGTTCATCTTTGCAGAGAAGTGTTCATGTTTCCTATGTGGAGTACATTTTGAGAGATGGATTCAATTTTCACATGCTTGTTGTTCATGGAATCTCATCCTAGAAATTTCACACCATCCATGTATCAGGATCATATGGGACCTTGGGATAATTTTTGGTCTCATTGGTTTCAATTTTGGGGGGGAAACAAGCAACATTGGAGATTTATTCACCACTTGAGAAGATGATTGTAATAAGAGTAGTGCATAAACAAGCATGGTGGTTCCTCTCTGATATTTTATTGGAATCTTAAGCAATTCAAAGTTTGTTAACTCAATACCAAGTTCAAAGAATTATACCAAAGCAAAAAGGGGTGAAAATTCAGAAAATGTTTTCAAAATATGGAGGTAAAGATTATTTGCAGAAATTTGGTTTTTATGGATTTGATTAATCCTTTTGGTATTAGTGGTGACGTTAAAGGATATATATATATTCACAATCCACATCCTTTTACTGTTGGGAACACAAAATTGCAGTACATGAGTGCCACTACTAAAATTGCAGCTAAAGAAAATTAATGAGCAGAACCATAACAGAGCACTTGGTGCAAAGGAAGGGGTACCAAATGAGGATGCCAGTTGGGAATATGAAAGAATATTGCAGCATACAAATCTTAAATTTCTTGAGGAAAATCAATATTGGGTGGGGAGGACTATAATGTCCCCATTTTAATAATTGCATAACAAGACAATTCCATCAATCCTACTAGTTCCCTAGGTTGGATGGATACATTTGGGATTTTAATAAGGGAGCTATAAATGATGTTCATACATTAGAATGGAATAAATATTTAATAATGGAGCTTATTAAATAAATACAAGAGAAAATTGAAGTGGCAATGGAGCATGGAGACACATGGAGACTATGGGGCCCACATAAGCTAGGAATTTGGTGCCACATGGCATCCTCCTCTTGCAATTTCGAATCCATGGGAAGTATAAAGGTTCTTGGATGAGTTAGAAGGATAATACACTTGGAAATATGCATCATAGGTCGAATTTGGGAGGAAATGTAACTTACATGGGAAAATAAGAGTCATTTTGGAGCTAGTGAGACACTTGGACTATATTCCCTATCTCTATGACAACAATGATGAAGATGCTATGAAACCTATGAAAAAAATAAAATATGAATGATGAAATCTAACATATATGACATGTTAGGTCGAAATAGAGCATCCAAGAGAGCTATCATGTGAGTTGAGGAAGCTCAATGGGCTCCAACTCAAATTTGGGGAAGGTGGAAGGCTAGGAAAGGGAGGACACAAGAAAAATCATGAGCACACACCCAAATTAGAATTGGCTTGATTTTGCGGATGGATTGGGAACCTTAGAAGTCTAAGGATGTTTATAAAATAAAGGAATCAACCAAGAGAATGTCTTTTGATCATTTAAGAAATTGTCATTTGTGAATTGTGAGAGCTAGTGGATGACTAGTTTTCTTGCCTTAGCCAATTTCAAGGGTGAAAGATTCCCATCCAAGTTGGTGTTTGGAAAGGCCACTCAGCTCTTTCAAGGAGATTTAATGGAGTCTTATTTGCAGGGGAATTGGAGCCCCAATTTTCTAGTAAATACTCCTACTTTGAACAGAACATTAAACATGTTTTCAGAAGTAATTGCGGGGTCATAAAACATCCATGAACATCATATTTAAGTTCTAATATCAGTCATGTAACTTGTGAGAAAATTTGGGAGCATTTGGATCAAATTGGAGGTCTACACATCAAAACTAGTTAAGGTCGAAATTGGGGAAAAAGTGAAAAAATCGGTCATTTAATAAAATTTCAAAAAGGGAAATTACAATAAGCAATTCGTTGGAGGAAGATGCGCGCCAGGAGAAAATGCAAGTGGGCAGCAGAATATAAAAGGTATAGGTTAAAGGGGTCTAATATCGATGAACTAGGATGGGTGGTGGATTATATATATGGTAGAGATGAGTTTCACTCCCACAACATGCACATGGAGGGAGATTGACCCAACATAATTTTTACCACCTTCCACATGGAAGGTGGAGGATCATTGTGTTGGGGGAAAAGTGGTAGAAGAAAAACTCTCCTCCCAATTCCGAAACCACCAATGCGGGAATGAAGAAAAGGGGCATGTGTTTGAGGTCATTTGTCCTTTTTGCATTGGAAAAGAACGTGTATCTGCGTGGATGAAGCCAAGTTGGACAAATACCTTTCCATCCACCAATCACCCAAACCCGCTAATTTTTATTTGAAATGGAGAGCGAAGGGGAAATTGAAGCACAAGCCCTAGAATTTCAAAAATAGGAGGAAATATTTGAAGATAGGGATGGTGATGTTTTCTACACTATTTTGTCCTTTGGTCCAGTCTACCAACTAAAATCTAAATTACAGGACTTTAAAGACCAAGGCACCAAATTGCACGATGTTTATCTGTCCCAATTCCACCATTTTTTCCCTGACCAAACCTTGAACTTTCCCAACTTCATTGCCTGGTGTGCATCAAATTATTCTTCCTCTAAGAGAGTGATAATGGATGGTGCTAAGACTAAAATACTTTTCCTTGTAAATTCCCTTGTTATTAGAGATTCCCTCGAGATTCAATTGTTATTTACCTTGAACCAAGAATAATTTGTTGAGGAAGACCTTATTCAACAATTCAGACATGTCGCCATTGAGGATAAACAAATATTTTTCTCTAAGTGTTTTAAAACTAATGTGTCCCCTGTAAATCAACCTTTTCCCCTTGATATCAGCTTGTTTAATGAAGAATCCCAACTGGTTATTTCCATGTTGAGTCAAGTTTTAGGTTTGAATGCAAATAGATTTGTACCAGATTTATTACTGAGTTTGTTGTTTAGAATGAGCATGAGTCAACCAGAGTCACAGTCCCATTAGTTAGCTTGTCTTAAATATGATGAATTCTTGGCTGAGAATATCCATTTAGAGCTGGTGAATTTCCACACAACCAAACATTTTATATTGCAGTCCTATTTGGTTAGGATATTTTAATTCTTCAACGAGGAAAATATGCAATTTTCAGAGATGTTTCTTACTGCAGAAGTCAACAATAATATTTTCAATTACATGAACCTTATAATGGAAGAGATTTACAGAGTAATGTTTCAGAATAAGCTTCCTAAAGTTTTGCCAGAGATGTAGGAAATATTGCAGTTTGCTCTTGATAGAAGAATGGGAGACTGGTTTTTGCTAAAGGAACACATTATAACCAGGGCTTATGGTTTTGTCCATGAACCATATATATTACCAGCATTCTTAACACCTAGAATTTTTTCTTTGGAGTTCACTAGACAAAAATTGATCATAGAAAATTATCACTTTATAAATTTTAAGAAAGCTTCTGAGATTAAATTTCCCTGGAAAGATGAACCATTTATCATAAAAAATAAGTCTGTACACCTTGTGGTTGAAGGTCTTCTACAGGAAATGAGTTTTAAGAATGCTGCTCCAGTTAATTATGAACCACATCACATTATCTCTTAGAGGAGGAAGTTGGATAAAAATAAAGCATTTGAACATCATATGGTGGAAGGATTAGCTGAAAATGCTATTTGGATGGATTATCAATCATATATGGAAGATACAGAAACTCTACAAGTGAATCCATTTTCCATAGTGAAATCAACAACAATGATAATTCCAACCCCAAGTAAAGTAGACATAATTGGTAAAAGAACTCATTCAGAAGTTATGGAGATCGAGGATGAATATTCAGAGGCACCCAAAAGGAAAAAAACTGAATCAAAGGGACAAATAGTTGAGGATAAAAGTAAGAAAAAGAAGAAAAAGGTCAAAGGCCCAGCCTTTGAAATCCAAGAATACAAATTTTCGGAAGTATAGGAAGCATCCAGTGATAGATTCAGATCTATAAATGAACTGTATCATAAATATAAGAAAGATAAGTATATTTCTTCAAATGAATATTTGAAGTTGTACTCAGAGTTCAAAAATATTTCAAACAAGGAGGTTTCATTAGTTACTATTAAATATCATGCAATAAATACATTGAATCTAGTAGTAGTTGCTAGAAATAGAATTGTTGAGATGAAACTGAAGTTGAAGGACATCCCAGTACCTGATATGATCCATTTACATAAACAAACTGGGGAATTCATTTATACTGACTTAATTAAAGTTACTCTAAAGGTGTCAAATATTAAATCCATCGTGTCTAAGATAGAAAACCAGTTGAGACAAGAAAAGGTGGAGAACAAAGTGCGTCAACAACAGATAAAAATTCTTCAAGTAAATCTGCTCACTATGAATAATGAGGTTGATAGAGTGCAAGTGAAACATAAAATTCTTACTGAAAATGAGAGCACTATCCAGTTGCTAATGAAGAAATTAAAAATTCCAGCAATCCAGTTAATTCATACCTTTGAATTAACAGAGTTAGAAAAAGAGAAAGAGTTTCTATCTTAGGAACTGAATGACTGCAAAGAGAAATTATTGAAGCTTATTGGAGAGAAAAATCAATGGGAAAAGGAAAAAGGTTTCCTTACTACAAAAATAGATGTTTTTAAATGAGAACCGGTTGATTTTGGAGAGGGAAAAAGAAGAAAAAAATTAAAGAGAAGCAACACAAATAACATAACCAAGTACGAAAAAATTACTAAGGTCATTGTACAAGATATGCCACAAGTTAGCCTAAGAGACAAGGAGATAATGGGTTTAAAGAGTTAAAATCAGAACTTGGTTGATGCAGTCAAAAAGAAAGAGGAAGAGATGAAACTATTAGAGAATAAAAATAAAGAGTTGCTGGACAAGAATGAAAATTTGGCGAAGCAACTATCAGGGCAGTTACCAGTGTAGGGAGCCAAACATCTCCTTTGGGATATGATAATTTCAAACGCTACCAGGATAATACCATATTTAAATTATATTCAAGATAAGGAGATGGTGATTATTGCAACCAAACAAAGTTGTACAATTGTGAAGGAAGATTTGAACAGAAAACCAGTAGATACAACTAGAAATACAATAAATTTCTTCAACACTCTGTTTGAAGAGGAATTAAGAACAATTGGCATTAAGGATAGGGTTGCAGTAATCACTTGGGCCATGAAGGTTGTGGGAAAACACCAACATATTGAAATCGTTTAAGAAAAGATTGATATAATGTTGCACTAGGTGAAAATGTTTAAAGGCTCATTTATATCACTATTCCAAGAAGGGTTTCCTTCTTTTGGGAAGAAGATGGTAGTCTTATTTCCCAATCTGAATATCAATCATTGTTGGTTAAATCCAAATTAGATCATAAAATTTTTGAGGACATGACTCAGTCCTTGTCTGAGAAGTTTATAATTGATAAGTTGGCAGTGGACTTTGAGCTAGTAAATACATTCAAAACAATTGGTGCTTAGATGGCACCTATATCTTATGTGGACCATGCGGAGTTAAGAGTTCTAGCAAAGGAGATTCCAAGTCTGGAGCTGCCATCTGGAGATCAATGGAAGACTAGAGAAAATTTTGGCAAGATTAAATACAAATTACATCAGTGAAGAAATTCATCTTAAGGCCCGAGCAAATGTGAAGACAAGTATTATTTAGAATAAGTTAATAGATTTTCCGAGTAATTTAAAGCATTAGTTTGTTGGGAGTTAATTGATAGATGTAATAAGGCAGTTACAAAAGCTTATTTTTAGAATACAGGTAGTTAGCGGCTCAAGGAGAAATCTTGATGTATTTAAGCACTATTTTTAATGTAAAGAGGGTTGAAAAAACCCTTGACAAAGAGATAAATTTTTGTAATAGATTTTCCAAGTTAATAAAATTGCAGAGCCAAGCAAGTTTTTGTTACATATTCTTATGTTGTTCTTATTACAATCTGTATTTCCTTTCCTAATTGTGAATGTATTTCCTATTATCTTATTCATTTTTTATCTTTCATGCTTGGATAAGTGTATACTAAATCAGAATTCATGTGTTTATGCTCTGGTTCTTTGATTTCAAGCATCCACAAACTTTTTCCTCCAAAGTTAATATTGGATACATATTTTGATGCCCGTCATTAATGGATCATTCCTTTTTCTTCTTTACCACCAGACAATCAACGAATTGAATGTAAAAGAGTAATTATCCTGCCTCTGTGAAAAAAATATTTTTCAAAACACTATCATTTAAGTCGTGATTTCAACTCCATGCCCAATGTTAGCCACTTTTTTTAGCCATTACAATCCTTAAAATTGTTTCTTTGAAAATATTTCTTGACTTTGTGTTTATTTATTGAGAGATCCCTTTCTTGTAGGAAATAATCCAATTTTCCTCCTAAATATTGGTTTTGTGGTTACCTTGGAATTATCCACAACCAAGGGTAAAATTTGAATGATAACAATACAATTGTGTAGAATAAGTAGCTTGTAGTCAAGGAAGAGACTATAATTTGACACAAGGAAGCTTGTATAAGCTAGGTGCAAACAAAATTTTGTGACGATGTGTGGTAGAAGATGAAAGACCTACAATATTGAAAGAGTCCCATGAAGGAGTTGCGGGAGGCCATTATGTGGGAAAAGTGATTGTGCATAATATTTTGCATGCATGTCTTTGACACAATTGGGCCCATTCCTAGAGCATGGTACTTACGTGAAGAAGCCAAAAGGTAGAAAAAAACTTTGGTTGTACTTCGTACACAATTTTGTGAACACTTCTAATTTTTTTTGTAAGACCATTGAAGTAACTGCAATTGTACAACTTACTAAGAAATTCCTATTCAATATTTAGCATTGCTAGGATACTTATTCATGAATCCAATTCTCATTGCCTACACTAAAAAATTTCTAGGATTAGAAATATGATATTTCATTAAAGGTATTTGAATCAAAATAAGTATCCCTTCAATAAACCACTCCTTGTGTTGGGTATCAAGTACGAAGAATGTAAGACTAACCATGAAATCTCATAACCTTTGAGCATAATCCTATGTTTTATCTCCAACTGTATGCCTAATTTATTTCAATTATACTATACTCTATTGTTCATACTTATGTTGCTAGAACTCAATGATAAAATTTTGTTTCACTTTGTGTAGAGTGAGATCAACCCTACCATGTGGGAAATATATGAACTTCATATACCATTGTAATGCCCTTTCTTTCAGAGTTGTCTAAAACTTTATCAATTGAGAAACATATAGAATCCCCTTAAATATCCATATAGATTCACAAAGAAACCAATGTTGTTATACATCTTTTTATTTCTTACACCATAAATCCATGTATCTCATACAGTACCCTCCTTGATCCCTTTCCATTCCATTAGGTGTAAATCCTACTAAAATAAAATCACTTGAGAAAATATACATTAGGTGTGATTCACTATTATAACTGGATTATTGATCCCATGGGTTGTACCTAATTCTCCTCCAGTACAACTACTACCACCTCCCCATTGTGGTATAATATGACCACTACTACCACTACAATTATTAATCAAATAAAAATGTAATGTAGAATGAATTAATGAATGCACCTTATGATTCAAAATCGTTTGAGGTGTAGTTTTGTATAGTTTAGTTCCATCAACATCAGGTATTATTTATTCAATCTGGGGGAGGGGAGTTCCTTCTTTTGAAATAATTGATGCTCATTTGCAACTATGATACTTAATTCAACATCTACCAATTCTCTTGCACTGGTTGTTACACTAATCCATCTAAGGTTAGTTGCACTTTTGGCTTGTTGTATCTACCCTCAAATATTTTCTACCCATTTCTTCGAACTCTATTGGTACTCCATCCTACTACCTTTCGATATACTTCCTTCCCCATTATTCCCCTCTTCCTTAACCATGATATGGCTACTTGTCCCTATATCCTCAATGTTTGCAACTCTTTAATTTCTCCTTCACTGCTACCTTCACCACTAATATCCTAATTCAAAAGGGTAAATGGAAAATCCATTCTCATACCAAAAATATCTTTATCTAGAGAGGTATTTCACATATTAGTCTATCTCGAGCTCCCTTTTTGAACTTTGTTTCCTCTTTTTGGAGAAGGATTGGTAGTTTTCCACAACAAAGTCCACAATGTACCCTTCCATGATATTTTCTACCCACAAATTGATAGAATGAGTAATATGGTGACCCAACCATTGTAATGCATTCATATTAATAGTACATTATTTTAATACCCCACTTTTGACCATTGGAATGTATTAAATCAAAGTATGTAACATGATGTAAATATGCTAGTAAATATCACTAGAGTTTAGCTCAAGTCCAAGGCCCAAATAGTGAATGACTAGGAATATATGATGTAAATATTTATATATGGTCCATGTGATTGGATTATCATGATGATTTAAATATACATAAATATTATGTGGGAAAATAATATAAGGGCCCAAGATGGTTGTGTAAATACTAGAGGGGCTATGGTTCCATGATAGGGGAAAGGAAAAGGGAGCCTATGGGAGAGTAAATTATCCTTTTCCAAGTATTATCCTTAGAGCTCATCCATTTCTGCTAACCATTGAATGCACATGTGTGAGGTTGGTGGGGGAGCCGTCTCATGTAGTTATGGAAGCATGGGACAAACATACTTATTTTGACAATAATAAGAGTGCTTCATTATATGTTCATAAGTAATGTTAGTTGTATTTTCAACAATCTCTCATTTACATTGGATTCCATCACTCATTTTTCAGGAAGTTCATACATTATGGCGTAGTTCCATGTTGTTCTCTCCATACTACCAACATGGACCATATTACGGAATTAACCGAAATTAGCACCGTGAAGAAGAAATTATAGAGCATAGAGTGAAATGATGGTTGTAGGTGAGCATGGAGTATGGGAAAGATATGAACCCATTTTACCCAATATTTTTATGTTTCTCCAGGATGCTTGGAAATCCATGAATTGATTTTACAAGAAGTTCTTGGAAATCATATAATAGTTTGGATTCTTTCTTCACACTTTGAAAAACATTGTAAGGGTTGGTGTTAGAAAAACATGATCACATAACAATAGCATAAAACAAGATGCATAAATAAATAAAAGTAAAAACAATACAAGAGAGACACCAATGTAACATGGTTCACCCAGGATGGGCTACGCCCACACAAAAATTTGCAGTCCTTTCATTTATATTGTCCAACAAAATGAAGGGATACAACCTATAGCACATTTGTTGCAACTTCCTCTTTGATCTCTCACAGTCTCATCTCGCAATACAATACATAACCATAGTATAATTCTTCATACAAAATATGTTTTCCTTCTAGGGATAAAATCCCTAACACCATTTCTAACGTTAGATTTGACATCTAATGAACGACTCATATTGACTATGGGATTACAACATTTTACAAGGAAATTTTTGCCACATATCAATGGTACAAAAATAGTAATTAAAAACAAAATCCCCGTATGTTTGCCAATCAGGAATCCAAACACAGTTGAAATAATAATCATGCTCCACACCCAACAATCTCCCACTTGGAGACTAATTACAACAAATCCACCAGTGTTGGTGAAATTATATGTCAATTAATTACCAATATTAAATTGTAGTTTGAAAAATCATAGATTTAAAGGTGCAAGCACAGTATGTGCAGGACTAGAGCCTAACCTAGCCTAATCTAATTGACTAATCTAAATCGTGACAAACAAACTTCAACTCAATAATTAAAATAAGCAAAACTCAATTAAATGGAAATAATCTAACACCTTGGGTTGGAACCCATTATGAGGAATCCATATCTCACGAGTTAGGATTTCAATCTTCCTTTAGTGATTGAAGCTATGAAAAATTAAAGTGCAAGAATCCAAAGTACATAAATAAAATGAAGTGCAAGAATTAAAGTGCAGGAAATAAAAAGAAATTTAAAAGATAATTAAACTACGAAAAAATCAAATAAAAGCAAACTAGTGAATGGAGAAACAATTAAACAAATAGGAAATGAAATCAAACTTCAAAACTACGCAAGTAAAATGTCCTAAAAAATATACACTAAAGAAAACAACAAAGGAAATCGATGGAATTGAAAATAAAATAAAAGCAAGATGCTGAAATCGAAGTGGAAAGAAAGAGAAAAGACGTGTTAATTAGTTTCATTCTTCACTTAATGCCACATGTGAAACAATACTTGTATTTTGAACTAAAATAATAATGATGAAATTTATTTACAAAATTCACATAATAACAAACAAACAAGTCATTAGAATAATATTTTATCTACAACTAGACATATTAGCAATATTATACACAAATACTAAAACAAATGCTAATTTAAATAACTAACAACATTTTTACAATTTTTTTAATATAAAAAATAATTAAAATAATAATAAACAACCTATCTTCACAAAATTATAGAACTTAATTATTTTAAACAATAATACAACTAGTGAAATAGAAGATAATCTCACATACTTGTTACAAACAACTAAATATATATATGTATAATTAACTCACACTTAAAACAATGGCACTAAAAATTAGATGTTGAACATATGATCAAACAAAAAAAATTCTATGCAACATTAATTAAAAGATGCGAATCAGAAATAAAGATGTGAATAAAGGAGAGCAATGCAAGAATGATGGCAATCACTGAGTGCGGGTTATAATATTAGTAGAGAATGAAGTGTTGGAAGTTCTTGCCTCTTTGATTTTATTTTCAGAGAGTTTATGTAGTAATCAAATGCAAATGTTTATTTACTTCCAAAGTGGGAGTAACTATGTGTTAATTATTTGCTTGTAGCATGTAATTATTTGCAAACGAAGGAAACATGAATTAGAATGTGAAAAGTGAAGGAATGAGTTATAGTATGAGAACACTGGAACACAGTGCGGGAATGAGTTACAACACAATAATTGATGCCAAACGAAAACCAGAGTACTGTATTCAAACTTCCCAGTTGAACCAGTAAACTAATTCACATCGGCCATCCCAAGATTAGTTAGGTTCTAGTTTAGCAGAACCTCTAAACTTAGCTATCTAATAAGTCCTTCCCACAATACTACCTCTGTAAGTACAATCCTCGCAATTCAATTCCCGCAAATTCCTTCCTGCAATTTTGTTTCTACATTTTCGCAATACCTTTCCCTGCAATTGATATTCTACAACTCAAGATCCCGCAACTCTGTTTCCTCAAATTACGGGATGTGAGATGCGGGATTCCAAAATTTCCCAACCTTTCTCCCGCAGTTCTGGTCCCACAATAGCCTATCCCGCATGCGGGATATGGGATGCGGGATGCGCGTTCACATTTTCTGAATTTTGACTCCCGCAATTCTTTACCTGCAACCTTCTATCCACACCATCGATCTTCTGCGGGGAGGATCTGGACCGTTGATCTTTATTTTGATGCAGATCTAAATTCTAACTGCTAGATTGTTGCAAATCCAATCTCCATCGCTGATATAGGTTTTCTTCTTATCATTAAACCTGCAACTTCAAACTTCGATTTTTTTCTTGATCCTTAAATTGATCAATCTATCAATTTCTGAATCCTGCAACATTTTTTATCTGTGCATACATTTCATTTACGAAATCCTTCAATTGGATTGATTATCTAATTCTCCTACATGATTGATCAGAGAATCGATCAATCGATATTTGTTCTTTATTCTTTCAAGAACCATGAATTCGTACAAATATTTGTAAGTCTTTTATAGAAATTAGATAAGCATCTAGTTCACAATTTCATAAATTCAAATAGAGATGAAATTTACACACAGAATTATGTCGAAAAAGGATTTTTCATTCATCAAATGAAACTTTACAGACAATTTGTTTCAGAACCTACATTTTGATCTACTCATGCCAGATATATATTGTTAGGCTAGATATACATTGTTAGGCCCCGTTCTTCTAGCTCCTACAGGCCTTACAGACCTAAATCTGCCTTCTATTCCTTGTCTACCTATTTTTTGTCTACTATACTCTACCTCTATGCCTCACATGCTTACAAATATATATACAAATAGAGATCTAAAACCAATTCTGGTTCATATCCAATAAACACTCAACAATCTGCTTAATTAACTCAATTATCAATCCTATCCTATGACTCGATGCCCTTAATGAAGGATTTTATACATGATTCATCAATTACTCATCACTCACGTAGTGACTCACCATCTATCTAAAATCAAATAAAATATAGGTTTATTTACAAAGTAATGGTTCAAGACCATCGGTTCAGAACTTAAGACCCCTCCTAGGCCCGATCAAACATTAACACTTGGATTTGAATTGAGAGCAGGATGCTCCTGCATTAGACTTCCCATGAAGAAAGAAATATGACCTCTAGGTCATATCCTTCCATATTCAATATACCTGGATCCCAAACTTTATGCTGTAGCTGATCATCGTGTTCCTCTGTCTTTGACATCTTCAGTTCTCCTGGTTTCCAAATTTTATGTTGCAATGCTCCACTAGCTTTTCTTTTACATTCTTCCTCTGTCATCTATTTTCTGTCAATGTTCTGTCTATTTGATCTGCCGATGCAAATATTCATTCTTTCCTCATGCCTTCTTTGATACATATTCACCATCAACAACCTTAGTCCTTCAATCTCCATGTCTGATCTATCCTTTGGTTGGTACACCTGCATCTTCTTTTCTTCATGAAACTACTGCTATCCTCTTGAATTTCTATTGTTGTCCACTAAATTATAAAATAATTCAGTGTTTTGGCTTTCTATATGCTCCTTTTCAATGTTGTAATTAAACATTAAACAATTATCTTTATCAATCCTTGGATTATTCACCCAATCTTCTAACATTTTTAATTCCTCATCATATTTTCTGAAGTTAGAAAATTCTTCTTTGTCTTCAGTAGTCAACCCTTTAACAACAAATTCATTCAGGTACTGATCACCCCTTTGAGACAATATAGTCTCTTCTTGTGTCATGACAAATTTCCCCTCTCTGTCAGCAACACATATATCCAAATATGCAAGTGCACTTTCTGGTTTACCTTCATGAGACCATGCCATCTCATCCTTCAATTCTAAAACACTTTTCTGGCTTTGATCCCTGTCAAGAGTGCATGGATACACCTCTGTTTCTTCATTTACCTCTGGGAAAACCTTACAAAGTTCATCAAATGTTACCCCTGCAGATACACACAATGCATTAATTCCAAAAATATTGAAATTTTCATCACTCATCAGCACATTCTTTTGCTGATATGAACTCTCCCAAGAGTTTACGAGTCTTCGAGCTAGTTCCTCTTCTACATCATCTTCATAATTATCTCGGAATTCATTTTCAAATAAGAACTCTTCTTTCTTAGTCATTTATTCTAGTATCTTAATTTCTTCACTGAACTCTATCTCTCCTATAGTATGAGCTACAGGCTGTATACAACTTTTATCCTCCTTCACAACAGGATTATGTTATGTTGTCATGCTTTTGAAAATAATTTCTCCTCTTCCTTTGTTATCTCTGATAGCCCAAGATAATTGTTCAGTTTCTCCTTGCATAATCACATCACTCAAGAGTTCTTCAATACCTGCAAACATACACCAATAATTAGTTTAAAAAACACGATACTCTGAAGTCCCTGTTGATATCTCCTTTGGAATCCTCTTTTTGTGTTGGTATGAACACAACATCAACTCCATACCATCTATAACAGAATTATACTCCCGCAATTCTTTTCCCACAACCTTTTGTCCGCACTGTCGATCTTCTGCGGGGCAGATCTGGAACATTAATCTTTATTTTGATATGGATCTAAATTCTAACCATTAGATTGTTGTGGATCCAATCTCCATTGTCGATCTAGCTTTTCTTCTGATCATTAAACCTGCAACTTCAAACTTTGATTTTTTTCTTGATCCTTACAATGATCGATCTATCTGTTTTTGAATCTTGCAACAAGTTTTCTCTGCGCATACATTTCATTTACGAAATCCTTCAATTGGATTGATTATCTAATTCTCCCACGTGATTGATCAGAGAATCGATCAATCGATCTCTGTTCTTTCTCTCTTTCAAGAACCTTGAATTCGTACACATATTTGTAAGTCTTACAGAAAATAGACAAGTATCTAGTTCACGATTGCATACATTCAAATAGAGATGAAATTTACACACATAGAATTATGTCGAAACAAGCTTTTTCATTCATCAAATGAAACTGTACAGAAAATCCATTTCAAAACCCGCGTTTAGATCTACTTAGGCCAGATATATATTGTTAGGACATATATACATTGTTAGGCCCAGTTCCTCTAACTCCTATAGGCCTTACAGACCTAAATATGTCTTCTATTCCCTGTCTACATGTTTCTTGTCTACTCTACTCTACCTATATGTCTCGCAGGCTTACATATATATATACAAATAGATATCTTAAACCAATTCTGGTTCAGATCCAATAAACACTCAACAATTTGCTTAATTAACTCAACTATCAATCCTATCCTATGACTCGCTACCCTTATTGAGGGATTTTATACATGATTCATCAATTACTCATCAGTGACTCACCTAATTGACTCACCATCTATCTAAAAATAAAATAAAATATAGGTTGATTTACAAAGTAATGGTTCAAGACCATCAGTTTAGAACTTAAGACCCCTCCTAGGCCTGATCAAACATTTAACACTTGGATTTGAATTGAGAGAAGGATGCTCCTGCATCAATAATATAGTGTGATAATTAGTTCCAACACAATAATACAGTTAAAGAATGAGTTACAATGCAATAATACAGTGTGGGAATGATGACAAAGATGAAATACACAGTGCAGGAACACGCAATGCCGGAATACAGTGCAAGAATGAAAGTGAAGTGTAGGGATGCACAATACATGAACATATTACAATGTGGGAATGATTTTAGTGCCAGAATGTATGATTACAGAAACAAAAAATGAGTGTAGGTATCCAAATCGAGGCTTAGTTGAAATCTGTAAAATGAATCAACAACCATAAAATAAATCACAAAATTTAAAATTGCAAAAATACAAACATGATCACAAAAAATAGAAATAAAACATCAACAGATATTTACAACCAAAGTGTTACCATATCAAGGGGCCCTCCTGATCTAATCCACGCCTTGGAAAAATAAATCATACTATGCTTATTTGCAACATATAAAACTGTTTCAATTCTCATTCCATTCGAAGTCTAAGTTACAAAATAGTTCATCTTCCTACTCTATTTTTCTATCCAATAGTCCTTCTTCAACCTCCATTTATACATGAGAGGTGAGAATCAACCTCCAAACAAACTCCAAAATCATAGCCAAGCTGTTTGATATTTGGAAATTCAATTTCCTAAAAATTTGGATTCAGGCAGGAATTCGAAAATCCACTACAGGAATCTCAAATTATGGTGTAGGAATCGTCGATACAGGAACCACCCGCGTAGGAACTGCCGGTGCAGGAATCCTACAAATTTGAGTTTGATTTCCAACTTGGTACAAGAAGTTCGAATGTTCCAATGCAAGAATATGTTGCTTAATCACATAAGCTTGTTATTAAACCTTCATTGATAAAATCATTATAAAACATATTTAATCATTAAAAATACAAGAAAACAATAATAATTAACCATAAGGTAAGATGGATGTATTTAATGGTAATTAACGGAATAATGGTGTTATAATGTATTAAAAAAAGGAATATGGCTTGTGGATGGAGACTTTTAATAGTGGAAAACATGACATATTTGGAGCCCAACAACTGTTGTTGCACTTGTTGGAATGTTTTGAACCGTGGACCTAGAAGATGTCTCATCTTCACCTTCATGTTTCTCTCTTGTTACTACCTTTGTCAACATGTCTGCAAAATTCTGTCTTAGAGTATGTATATTTTACAACTTCAACAATTCATCTTCTAGAATAGATTGTATGAAATGGTACTTGAGTTGTATATGTTTAGTCTTAGAATGGAAAGTTTAGTTCTTTGTAAGATGAATGGAACTCTAGTTTTCATTGTACAACTTGAGTTCTCCTGCTTCTTGCCCAATTCCTCCATGAATCTCTGTAGCAACATCATCTCTTTACTAACCATTGTAGCAACAACATACTCTACTTTCATTGTCAAAGTGAAACAACATTTTGCAGTTTTGAAATCCAACTTATTGTTGTTCCACCTACAGTAAAGACATACCCTGTGGTTCTCCTCCCGCAATATTTATCACCTTTCATATATGCATCAATATATCCCTAAATAGCAGTGTCTAAACCTCCAAAACATAATGCATGATTAGAAGTACCTCTCAATTACCTAATAATCCACTTTAATGCCTTCCAATGCTATTGACCTGGATTATTCATATGCTTTCTCACAACTCTTGCTGCATGTACAATATCTAGTCTTATGCACACCATGGCATACATCAAGTTGCTAACTGTTGATGAATAGGGAACCTTAGACATGTATTCTATCTCCTCTTGTGTCTTGGGACACATATCCTTACTTTGTTTGAAATGGATGAACAAAAGTGTGCTAACTGATTTTGCATCCTATGTTGTAAACCTATCTAATACCTTTTCTATGTACTCACCCTGAGACAATGTCAATTTTCCATTTTTCCCGTCTCTTATTATTCTCATACCAAGCATTTTCTTTGCAACATCCAAATCCTTCATCGGAAATGAATTAGCTAATTTCCTTTTGAGCACATTTATTTCCTCCATGTTAGACCCTGCAACAAGCATGTCATCCACATACAATAACAAGATAATATATCATCAATTATCTAGCTTCTTGAAATAAACACAATACTGTCATAATGACATCCCATAACCTTATTCTATTCTATCATAAACTTGCCAAATTTTAAATACCACTACCTTGGAGCTTGCTTCAGGCCTTACAATTTCTTCTTCAACTTGCATACTAAATTCTCCCCCACTTTGACCTCATACCCCTATGGCTGTTGCATATAAATATATTCCTCCAAATCCCCATGTATAAAGGTTTTTTTTACATCTAACTGTAAAGATGAAAATTTTCTACCGCCACTAGACTTAAAATAGTTCAAACTTAAGTCATTTTGAAAACAAGAAAAAATATTTTTTCAAAATCTATACCTTTCTTTTGTGCAAACTCCTTTACAATAAGTTTGGCCTTGTACCCCTTCTTGCCTCCATATTCCTTCAACCTATAAACCCATTTGTTTTGAAATGCTCTTTTACTTTTAGGAAATTGAACCAAATACCAAGTCTGGTTTCTTACCAATGATACCATCTCCTCATTCATGCCTTGCTCCCACTTTTTTCTAGTTTCCACTTGCATTGCTTCTTCATAACATTCTGGTTCACTAGAGTCAGTCATCAATAAATAATACAATGAAGGAGAGTATTGTTCAGGGGGTCTACAAGACCTATTAGATATTCTAACACATGCAAGCATTTGAGGTACCTGTTATTGTTCATGATTTTTTAGTACCTTTGGAACTTCAATTTCTTTGATTTCATTAAGCACTGCGTACTTTGTGTTTTCCTATTCCTATTTTTTTCCCTACAATTGATCTTTATACATGACCTTTTTATTGAATACCACATCTCTACTCCTAATGATTTTGTTATTTTCACAATCCCATAAACGATAACCAAAATCATCAACCTCGTATCCAATAAAGGTACACTTCTTGGATTTATCTTCAAGCTTTGTTCTATTTTCTTTATCAATATGGACAAATGCTTCACAACCAAAAGTTCTAAGAAATTACTAGTTTACCTTTTTAACTGTCCATGTCTCCTCTGGAATCCCACCATCCAAATCACTTGAAGGCCCTATATTTATTAAGTAAAAAATAATATCTACGATATCTACCCAAATTTGTAAGAGAAACCCTGCATGCAATGTCATACACCTTGCACTCTCCATGATAGTTTTGTTCATCCTTTTTGACACACCATTTTCTTGTGGTTTTCCTATATCAATCCTCTCTCTATGAATTCCATGGTATGAAAAATAACTATCAAACTCCTTGCTGCGGTATTCACCTCCATTATCAAATCTAAGACACTTTAACCTTTTTCCTGCCTCATTCTCAACCAAGCTTTCAGTTTTTTAAAAGTAGAAAAAACATCATATTTTTGTCAAATGCAATAAAACCAAGTTTCTCTAGTTTCATCATCAATAAAAGTAACATAATAACAAGATCCATTTAGAGATTGTACCTGATATAGTCCCCATACATATGTATGCATAAGCTCTAAATTTTCACTCTTTTTTTGCTTCCCAACTTTGAGAAATCCAACTCTCTTATATTTTCCATAAACACAGTTCTCACAGAATTCCAAACTTACCCGCTTTAGATATAGCATCAACCTCCTTGAGTGGAGAATCCACATCCCCTTCTCACTCATGTGGCAAAGCCTATGATGCTACTATGTTGTATCTATTTCTATGGAAGCTATAGAGATAGAATAACCAATATTATGAGGACATAAATACAACATACTGTCATATATCTGTTTGTTATTACTAGTGATCCTTTAGTGATATTCCACCACATTTCTCCAAATGTAGATAAATAGCCTCCATCTCCCAACCGCCTTGTTGAGATAAGATTTATTTTCATAGTAAAAACATGCCTTACATATTTCAACAATTGATTCACCTCCATTCTTTAACTTTGTTCATACCTTACCCATTCCAAAAATTTTACATGGTTCATCATCATCCAATAAAACATGTCCAAAATCACTTGGAACATAATCATGAAAGAATTTCCTATGGCTTGTAGCATGACATGAAGCCCCTGAATCTACTACCCAGTAATCACTTGTACTATCTAATGAAAGAATCAAAGCATCTTGTAACACATCACCTGTTACATTTTCGTCTTGAGTAGTCTCCTACTATCCATCTCCCTTATTTATAGATATACAGTCTTTCTTTAGATGTCCTTTCTTTCCACAGTTTCAACACTATCTTTCACATTTTGGTCTTGGATTTGGGCCTTCCTAGACTTCCTTCAATTACCTGGGATCTTTCCTCTCTCCTTTTTTTTCCCATGCTCTCCATGGTCAATGAATTACTTGATGTCTCTCTTGTTCTTTTCCTTCACATTTCCTCTTTAAGAATAAAACCAACACCATCATCAAATTTCAAAGTGTTTGAACCAGATATAGAGTTACTTACATCCATGACCAAGCTGTTCCATATTTTTGGAAAGGAGCACAATATTATAAGACCGTTAACCTCATCTTATAAGTTCACTTTTACAAAACTTATCTGATTAGTAATCTTATTAAATTCATTTAAATGGTAAGCAATAGATCCACCTTTTTGCGTCTTCATATTAAATAAATACTTCATTAGAAATACCTTGTTGGAAGCTAAGGGTTTTTCATATAATAGTTTAGCCAATGCATTCATTATACCCTTTGTTGTATTTTCTATTGAAATATTGAAAGCCACCAACAAATCCAGGCACAACCGTATTATTCCTATTGCCTTTCTGTCAAGAACCTCCCATTCTTCATCCTTCATAGGCGTTGATGTTTTGGTTTTTCATCCAATGGTAGGAAAAGATCCTTATAATACAGACGATTCTCGATTTGCATCTTCAACAATTGGTATTTTTTCGATTAAATATTTCTACCCTAAACTTTCGTTCTTTATCCATTCCTACCACTTGAACCAAGAACCCTTCTTTACTGCGTGTTTATGCGCCAAATAGGCATTTGGCTCTGATATAATTGTTATGAAAAAAAGATTGCAGAACAATAGCATAAAACAAGATGCATAAATAAAAACATAAACACAATACAAGAGAGACACCAATATAATGTGGCTCACCCAAGATGGGATACATTCACACATAAATATCCAATCCTTTCTATTATACCATCTAATAAAATGAATGGATATAACCTGGAACACACCCACTACAACTTCCTCTTCGCTCTCTCATAGTTTCATCTCACAATACAATACACAACCATAATAAAATTCCTCATACAAAATAGGTTTTCCTTCTAGGGATAAAATCCCTAACATAATTTCTAGCGTTAGATTTGAGATCTAATGAACGACTCAATTTGACTACGAAATTACAACATTTTACAAGGAATTTTTTGCCACATTTCAATGGCACAAAAACAAACCCCCCTTATGTTCGTTGTTCGAGAATCTAAACATGGCTGAAATGATAATCAGGCTCCATGCCCAACAATTGGCTACTCTTAGGGACTTTTGAGAAGAGAAAGGGTAGTCATTTCTTGTGTTGTATTGGGAAATGGAACCAAGTTTCATGGCTTGGATGGCTAAGTGAGATTCCTATGGTGATATGGTTGAGAAGATTGGATAAGCATGAGAGAAATGGGTTGTGTTGAGAGAGAGTGAACATTGTAATTGTTTCCTTTGCCCCCGTGGCTTCATAGCTAGGATTTGGGGTGTTGTCTACAATTGATACCTATGGTTGGGTTGAAAATCATTCTTACCTCGAAGTTTCTTGGATCTTATTTAGTTAAAAGATAAGCATTCACTATTGTCTATGAATATGCAAATTTGTATTTTCTTATTGTTATGAATATGATTGCTATGTATGTTGTGTCTGCATGTGGATGTATTCTTAAGTTCAATGTATTTTACATCTATGCACTTGCACATGTAATTCATAAATAATGGCACTCACAATAGGCTTAAATAAGTTCGAAATTCGATTATTGATCTCTATAGGATGAAATTTTGGATGAGGGAATTCATAATTATCCATTTAGAGATTAGAATAATGCATGGAAATGGGACAACTATTTTTCTCTTTTCTATTGAATCATGTATTCTAGAGATTCTTCAAGCTTATTTAGCCACTTGTATAAATTCACAAGAAACTCAACCCAAAAAACCCGATATTGATCATTAAAAGGACCAACATACAAGACAAACTCCCAACACCTCTAAGGGTTATAATCTTGTATCTTGGATTCCTTAGCTACAAAATCCTTGAATATTTTCTCCCACCAATCTTGGACACATATTTAATCATCCTACGGATAATTCCTTATGAAAAATGGTCCTGGAAATGAAACTATTTTTTGTCATTTGATGGAGACCAGGGTCCTCATATCATATCGAAAATAGATCCATTATACTCTAAATGCAATTGAATATTCAATCTCCCCAAAAAGTAATAATTTTTCACCTAAAACACAACCAAGAGTTTAAATATTAAAGGAGTTTTAGCAGGATTTCTGCAATCCCATTATGATTAAACTACTAACATGCACTCAATATGTATTTGTGAAATATGATTCTAAGCACATAAATGATGAAAGTAAACCATCACAACATATCAAGATAACCTCACACTACTAATTACTTTGAAATTGATAAAAGACATGACATAGAACCATATGGCATCCATAATAGGAAAAAACAAAGAAATTTGAAAGGGGCCTCGAATACTTGTTTATTCAAACATTAATAGTTCTTACATTAGGGTTGTACCACAACATAAAAATAAAAACCCTCATCCTTGAATAATGACCACAAAACACTAACAACAATAGCAATAACTAATCATTTCACCATATACCTAAGGTATTTTTATACAAGTTACAATGATCAAGGTTTTGTGTGTCAATCCGGTTACAAAATTTTAAGGTTTACCTTTTCAATTCACTACCTAAGCCAACTATTAAATACATTTCTTAACGTGTATCCATTTGTAGCTGAATTTCACCTCACTTCCTTGTGCTCTGTCACTTTTTTGCACTAATATTAATCCTCCCATGTGTGCCCTAAAAACCTTCCATATTCCCACAACTTCCCAAGAACAAAGGGGCCAACATTAAGTGTGTGAATTCCTAGGAAATTGAAAAAATAATTTCTTTTTCAATAAGGATCTCTTAATTGTGTAATGGGATCAAGCTATAATCCTATCACAAACTTCAAACTACTAGAGATCTAAAGGGATCCCAAGGAAGATTCACATATCATATTTGAGGATAAAATCCCCATTATGCTTGCCATTTTGCATGTGTAGTTTTTTTTGTGTACCAAAAACCAATCACAACCAATCGTTAAAGTTGAGCTAGACAAAATGATAAATGGTAAACAAGTATATGCTAATAGTGTTATTCCCTTTGAATTAATTTTAACTAATTGGGAAGAAATCAAAACAATGTTAGGATTATTATTAATCCTCCCTTTGACCACATTATTCTATTTGTTTATTTCCCTATTTTAAGAGGTATTTATCACTTCACCAGTGCATGGGGAACACATCTACTAGACATCTACCACTTACTATACTTGTATGCATGCATTTTGGTGCTCTATGGATTAATACCTATAATTTAGGAACCCACTTGGAGTGTCACTAGTAGTGTCCAACATTTGACTCCAGTAGGTATTTGGTCATGTCCATTTGTGCTCCGATCCCCATCAGTTAGATCACTCCTAGTGTCTCTAGCACCAGTTTGCATGATTCAAGGGAATATAGGATCATTTGTTCACATACCCTCTTCAGTTAATTGGTTGTGAGGCTTTGTTCACCTACCTTCTTCATTTAACTGGCTATTAACTATTTTAGTGATCTGAAGTTGCACTAGTTAGATCTAGGGGTGATTTTCCTACACCCAGTTAACTCCTAAGGTAGTCTAGGTTGGTAGATTCAACTACCTCTTCAGGTATTCAATTTATTCCTTGATGTTGTATTATATATTCACCGATAATGTGAATATTATTGTATGGAATATTTCTCATATTGTTCTTCAACTCATTGTGTAATATCAATTATTCTTCTCTATATTTTTCTTATGCAATCTATGTGAAGACTATTTCTGTCCCAAGATTTTCTTGTCAAAATCTATTATGGTATCAAATCCCAGTCAGGATATTATAATATACCTCAAATAATTCCATTGATGCACCAAAAGCAGCCGGGTTCCACATAATTCCTGGAATAATTGCATTTCTCCCTCTGTATTCTATCCAGAGAAGTCTATCCAGGTGTGATGCACCAAGAAAATGTGCTCATTGTTGAAGTAGAGGTTGATTTGTCTTACATAAATTTTCTTTCTAGTTTTGTGTAGGTATTCAGTTCTCTCACTAGTAGCGTAGCAACAAGCATGGATATATATATAATATATTAACCTTGACTTCCTTAAATTATCATGAATGGAAAGCCAAGATTGAGATATTATTGCACAACATAGGTCTCTACAAAGTTACTATGTGTTGGGGCTCGAACCTTGAAGGTAACTTAATTTTGGCAACTCTGCAGTTTTGGCGTGAAGCTTGTAAGCGAAGTTGCGGTCCAAAATAGTCTTAGGGGCTTCGGGGTTGGGTCGAAGCCCCTCTTTTTGTAAATGACCCCTGGTTTTTGGGCACCCATGGTTTAAGCCCATGGTATTGTAATAGTGCACTTGTATAAATAGGCACTTATGTAAAGGAGTCGAGTAGGCTTTGTGTTATGATGATGTTGTGATGCGAAGAAGCTAAGGTCTATTTTTGGGTTTAAGGTTAAGTCCCGGCTGAGTGCATGGACGACCTCTGCAGCTGAGTGCGCAGTTTTGGGTTGTTGAGAAGATCTGCAGTTGAGTGCGCAGATCAGAACTGTGTCGTTTGTAGATTGTTGAATACAAACGCAGTTCTGTGGATGTAGCCCCTAAACTGGGGGTGAACCATGTATATCTTGTGTTGTGGTGGTTCTTTTTATTTTGTTCCTGTTATGTTTTTATTCATTTGATAAGTGGATGAATGATAAAGTAGGATAAATTGCTAAGTATTAACTTCGTTGTGAATTCCCAGTTAAGGGTTAAGCAATAAATTGTCTTTTTATCTAAACTGCGAAGCTATTTAAGTGAATACCGAAGCTCTGTATTGCATAATTATTCTTTGTTAAGGCTTAAGGTACAATAATATCCCTCTCTCGCTTGCGGAAACCTGATTCTGCGGCACCCCATAGTTGTTTTGGGTGAGACTGCAACCTGTTCGTAGGTTGTTTCCAGAAGGGCCAACACTCTGGTTCTGTTTGTTGGTGCGAAGATAAAAGCATAAGAACTCGGGTCTGCCCTAATGCCCAACAAATTGGTTTCGTTTCCAGTTGAACCAGTATCTGCTTCAAGAGGGATCTACGTCGTACCTGGAGGGATATGTTTTGGAGGTCCTCAGTAAAAGAAATCAGTGACTGGGTTGAAGATACTTATCTGAAATTTATTGAACAAGAGAATAAGGACCCTCGTCGTAGCTCAGACGACTTCTTACAAAGGTACATTTTTACTGATATTTATGAAATTTTCTTTGCTAGTATCCACATAGAATTGCACCAGTGGTTATCCAGGTTGACAGAAAGAAAGACAAACTTCAAAGAAGCTCAGTCTCCTGACTGGACCCCAGAAAGAATTAAGCTGTTGAAAAGTGTGAACAACGTGGTATCAAGAGCTGTTGACTTCTGGACAATGCGAACCCTTGAAGCATTTGTGACGGAGTTTGCCATCGACGCACATACTTTTTTCAGCGACGCAGAAAGACAGTTTTTCAAAGGACCAAGGGGTAAGTACCTAAATTCATTAAGTCTAAAAATTAAAATTCTCTTGGCTAAGAAAGGCATATTGCTTATCCAATCAGATTGCTAGATTTATTGCTACTAACCTATGTTTGGAAGCAAAAGTGACTTCGACGAGCAAAGTGGTTTGCTTCGCAATGGTAAATGATACAAGAGCACCCTTGGATCCTATACCCTAGGATAGAATACCAATTATACCTCATTAAGTCCAGAAGAATCTGAATCTGAAGAAACCCCTTTTGTTGGAAACCCTCCTATAACTACACAGCAAAAGATCTGTTATCCCTGAGAACCCTTCACAGTCTGAAAGTAACCCTGGCCCGAGTAGTCCTGTCGCAGGTCATTTTACCTCAGTAAGTTCCCTTCCTCCTGTTACCAGTCTTCCTCCTCCTCCTCCCCCTCCTCCCCCCCTCGATTCACTATGGCCCATGTGAATGATGATATCAAGCTCCCAGTCTTTAAAGGAACTGGATCAGAGGATCCAGAGCAGTTTTGGTTCTTATACGAAGCTATTTGGACTGCTAAGAATATTATGGATCAAAATACAAGAAGAGCGCAGCTGGTCACCTCTTTCAGAGACTGAGCTTTGACCTGGTTTATGAAGTTTTCTAGTACTCAAAACTATATCTTGGCTGATATTAAAAAAGCAATGATCAAAGAATTCAAGAAGCCTAAATTGGAGTCATAGTGTATAACTGAACTGAAAGAAATTCAGCAGAAGGGAGGTGAATCAGTTTGGGACTTTAATCAGAGGTTCAAGGTTCTGTTGGATAAAGTTAGTTTCACTATTGGACCAGAACAACATAAAGAATGGTTCATTTCAGCACTATTGCCTCATATCAGGACTCCACTTATGCAACAGAAGGTTGTTGATCAGCAAGAGGCATTGGAAATTGCTATGAAACTTGAAACAACTCCTATTGGAGATAATTCTGGAATAGCCCAGATACAGGCACAGTTAGCAGAAATGGATTTGGAGCTTTGCGGCATGAAAAAAGGGAAATCTATTCAAGAAGAGGTTTGGTGTACGCAATGTAAGACAAAATGTCATGACAAAGAACAGTGTCCTGCATTATGAAATTATTTGAATACTGGTGCACCGAACTGTTTAACCCTAATGTCCTATATTGTGAGATCTATAGAACAACTGGACAACATCGACCTAAAGATTGCTATCTGCTGCAGAGATATGTTCAAGTACCTAAGAATCCCTACTGCAAGTTCTGTAAGTCAGTTGGACACAACGAAGACGAATCTCGTAGCTTTGACCTCATGAGAGAGCGAACCTATGATGCTTATAGGGTACAAACCGATGCACAAGGCAATGAGGGATATGGTTATCGTGGTGGTACACTAGGTCGAGGTAATTTCAGAGGTCGTGGTCATGGTGGTATGCCTGGAAGAGGACAGGGCCAGATTATTTGCTATAACTGTAATCAGGCAGGACATGTAGCTAGAGAATATCAGAACCCAACTACGACATGTCGATATTGCAGAGCAGTAGATCATGTGATTGAGCAATGCCCATAGTTGATAGCCAAGATACAAGAAATACATTGCACTCCTACTCAGAATGTTCAGATGATTGCTGTAGAGAAAAGACCTGTCCCGACCCTTAACGTTGTTACAAGAAGCGGAACTACGACGTAGGTGTAGAATAAAGGGAAACAGCCTGACGAGGCTTGGGTCCATAAGACCCCAGAGAAAATTCTAGCCTTCGATGTTGGAAGAGAAAAAGGAACATTTATGGAAGCTAAAAAAGACTTTGCTGATACGAGAACATTAGTAGAAACTACGCAACAACATCAATAGCAGTTACAGTTTCAAGAAGCTTCGCCAGATCAAGTAAGTACACTGACATCATTTTTACAGAGTTGTACGAAGCTATTAAGAAATCCGAATGCTTTGAATGAGTTACATAAAGTTATTGAGTCTTGCGAACCTCAGCGAAGCTCTGATAGAGGAAAAACTGTTAATAGAGTTAGAAGGATTGGAAGAGAAATGAGATTGCATGCTCAGATAGGAGATTATGACATGACTGATATCATTTTAGACCTGGGATCAGAAGTGAATGTCCTAACTAAGCAGACATGGGAACAAATGGAAAAACCTATGCTTGAATGGTCCCCTATACAGTTGATATTAGCCAATCAACAGAAGATTGTGCCCTTGGGAAGATTCCCTAGTGTACCAGTGGATATTGATGGAGTCAGTACCTTAGCAGATTGTGAAGTCATTGAAATAATTGATGATAGCAACCCCTATCCAGCATTGCTAGGAATTGAATGGGCACTAGACAATTATGCAGTAATCAACCTTAAGAATAGAAAGATGACTTTTGAAGGAAAAGGCTTGAGAGTCATAGTACCATTGGACCCTTCTCAAGGAGAAAGGTATACAAAGCTAGTCAGAGATGAAGATTAGGATGTTTTGGATCATATTTAAAACATCACAGCTAAAGCATAAGACTATGCTAACCCTACTACTGAAGGTATAATAGATTGGTAGTGTGATAGTTCTTGCATGACTGACTCAGACGAAGGCCTAGAGAATTGGCAGAATCGACTTTATGAGCTACATGGACATCGATGTGAAAGAATTACTAAGTCTATCAGATGGGTTGGCTCACAGACAGGAATCCTACCTACTTTTGATGGCTTGACAGACCCAGAAGATTTTATTCTACAATTCTCAGAGCAAGTACCAGATTCACAGAAAATGGAGACTCTAGATTCAGTATTCAGAGCCACAGCTGCCAGATGGTGGAATGGTCATAAAAAACATATTCATAGTTGGAGAGCTTGTCAAAAGTTTCTTTGCCTGAGATTCATGGATCAACCTCAGGAGGTACGAAGCAGATTTAATGGTAAGACTAGCCCTCAGGAACATTTGGAGCAGTGTTATGAAGCATGGAAGCATGTACCTTGTGAAGAATGGGTACATAGGTTTATACACACTCTGGAACCTGTAGCAAAGAACTGGTATGCGGAGGTGGAGCTTCGCCATGGTACTATAAGTTGGGTTATCCTTGCTGATAGTTTTGTGCTCACATTTTCTATTAATGAGGTTTGCCTTGCTTTGGACGCAGCTATTAGGTTGATCCATACTAAGGTGTTTGATGATAAAGAAATAGTCGAGTACCAACCTGATTGGAAGGAACAAGAAGATAATGCAGTAAAATGCTATAACCTCGCCATTGATGAAGACAATGACCCTCGCAACATTAATATTACTGAGTCAGAAGGACATTGTGAAGTACATGGACCAGCAGTCGAATCACCTGAAGTAAGTCAGCCCTTAAAAACAAGGAAAGTAAACATTGGATCAGAAGAAATGCCTAAGTACGCTACCATTGGAGATTATTAGGACGAAGAAATGGTGAGCAAAGTGACTGAACTCCTCCATGAGTATCAGGACTTATTTCCAACGAAGTTCTTATAAATGAAAGGTATCCTTGGTGATATAGGAGTGATAAAAATACCTTTGAAAGCTGATGCGAAGCCTGTGAAGCAGCGCCCTTTAGGCTGAACCCTAAGTATAAAGAAAAAGTTAGGATGGAGCTAAATAAGATGCTCGTTGCAGGAATCATTGAGGCTGTCGAAGAGTCCGAATGGGTCAGTCCTATGGTGGCACAAGAAAAGAAGACCAAGGGAGAAATCAGAATATGTGTTGATCTAAGGAAGCTGAATGATGCCTGTTTACATGATCCTTTTCCTACTCCCTTTATAGATGAAGTTTTAGACAATGTCGGAGGTCAAGAAGTGTATTCTTTCACTGATGTATTTTCAGGTTACCATCAAATCAGAATTGCTCTAGAGGATCGACATAAAACAACCTTCGCTACAGAAATGGAATCTTTTCAGTATATTGTTATGCCCTTTGGATTGAAGAATGCACCTGCTATATTTTCCAGAGTAGTCATATCTGCATTTAAGGAATTTATTCATAAGTTCTTGGAAGTTTACTTTGATGATTGGACTATCTTTGGTTTATTGAAAGATCATATAGCTAGTTTAAGACTTATGCTGGACAAGTGTAGACAACATTATATTTCATTGAACCTGAAGAAGTGTATCTTTTGTGCACCTTCTGGAATTCTGCTAGGTCACATTGTATGCAAGCAGGGATTGATGGTGGATCCTCCGAAGATAGCCATTATTGTGAACTTGCCACCTCCGAAGTCTGTTAAGCAACTTCGCACTACGCTTGGTCATACTAGATATTACAGGAAATTCATTAAAGGATATGCTCAGATTACAGCCCCTATGGAAAAAAAATTGAAGAAGGATATTAAGTTTGAGTGGACACCTGAATGTCAGGAAAGATTGGATATTTTGAAAGAAAAGATGGTAACTGCCCCTATCTTAGTATTCCCTGCCTGGCGTAAGGAGTTTCATGTTCATGTCGATGCATATTCCATTGCTTTAGGTATAGTATTGGCTCAGTCAGGTGAAGGTAATATTGATCACCCTATTGCGTTTGCAAGTAGAAAATTGTCCACAACAGAAAAGAATTATACTACGACAGAACGAGAAGGACTAGCTATGGTTTATGCCTTGCAGAAATTTTGACATTATTTGTTAGGATCTCATTTTAAGATGTTCACTGACCATTCTGCTCTGAAGTATTTGGTTAACAAGCTTGTGTTAGGTGGAAGGATATGCAGATGGCTGATTTTGTTTCAGGAGTATGGCTTTGAGATCATAGTTAAGCCAGGAAGACTTAACCTGGGGCCTAACCACTTGTCGAGGCTCGAGTCAGGAGAAGAGCCCACTAGTTTGGATGAAGGTCTTCCTGATGCCCAGTTGTTTGCCATCCAGATGGTCGATGACTATTTTCAAGATATTGTTCAGTACTTGTCCATAGGTTTTTCACCCTCTGAGATGACAACACAGCAGAAGAAGCAGCTGACTTTACCTTGATAGCAGGACAACTATATAAGATGGGACCAGATGAAATACTGCGTAGATGTTTCCTGGAGCATGAAAAGCCATTGATTTTGGCTGAGGCACATTCTGGAGCAGCAGGAGGTCATTATCCAAGAAAACCTATGGCACAGAAGATTTTGACAGCTGGATTGTGGTGGCCTATGATTCATAAGGATGCAAGAGAATATTACCACAGCTGTGATATCTGTCAGAGGACAGGCAAATCATCCAGGAGGAAGGAAGGGCCTAATCCTGGGATTGAATTTGTTGGAAAGCACGAAGATACGAAGCTGGCGCAGCACATGAAGGACCGCTTCAGTTTGACAAAAGGAAATCGAGGGTATCAAACATCGACTATTCGGCACCAGAACATTCGCTTCGCCATAGAGCTCCTAGCATGCAAATTACTGAGAAAGTGCAGGCCTAATGAAGTACCTACCCCAATTGTCAGTAATGCTGCAAACTGTGCCGAAGGATACATTTACAAATGGACAGAGTACATTGCTCGAGAATTCCTTGCAGATGTCCGCGATGCACACGAGAAAGGTAGAGCCTTTCATTATTCATGGTTGTTAGTGCTTATTGCACTGGTAGGATGGAGAGAACCTGCTGAGGCACAGTTTGTTGATGTGCCTCCAGAGATGCCTGGCGCAACAAGGTATGCATCTCTTTGGGTTTCACAGGATAAGGCCTTGCAGTAGATGACGAATTGCGTGTTCACCCACTATTCGATGAATATTACAGTTGAGACCCTGAAAACACTGCAGCTCAGTAATGAGCTATTTTCTCAGTATACTGGAGTGGCCAAATTCAAGGCTAATATGCATAATGTCTTCATCCAAGCCCGTGCAGATAACAAACATACATGGTGGAAGTTACCATACATGGTGAACCAGGAAGACATCCTTGCAGTAGTTCAGCAGTGGCTGGATGAATGGAGGAAGGACATAGGAACAAGGCCCAACATACCAGTACCTCCAGTAACAGATGTGGGCGCAGGTCCTAGTCAGCCGCAACAGAATGACCCACTAGAAGAGAGCGAAGAACAAGATGAGTCACAGTAGAATGAAGGTGACCAGGGTGGAGATGAAGGAGCTGGTGAAGAAGAAGAAGAATCGGTCAATACCATTTCAGACCCTAATCACCTAGATAAGCGCAAGTCCCTAGAAGTGGAGGAAGTTACTAAGCCTCAGCCCACAAAGAAAACTAAGGCATCGAAGGGCAAGAATATCGTCGAAGATCCTGCTTCGACGATTGAAGGGCTTGATCAGGCTCTGACAAAGTCTACAGAGGTATTATCCAGCAAATGGGCAGATTTTGAAGCTAAACATATTGATGTGCTCACTGACGTAGCACAGCGAATGACACATTTTAAGGTGTTATTGGAAAGAACAGCAACTGGCGCTGCAGCAAGCAGTACCCTGGTAGCCGCGTAGCCAGATACTAGACAATGGCTAGCCAGAAACAACAGAGGACAAGTACCAAGTGCAGCTCTTATAATACCTAACGCAGCATCCCGATCGCAGGTAATCATGGTAGTTGAGATAGATTACACTAAGCTTTCTGTGCTAGAGCTGCATTTTTGTCAATTGGCACTCATGAAGGAGATTCGAGAATGAGACAGCTGCACACACATGTAGTTAGAGAATACCACGAAGCAGAGTGAGAGCCTCGTAGCACAGTTGAAAGAAGCTGAGCAGAAGCAGAGGGAAATATAAAACAAGTAGGCTACACTAGCGCAAGTGTTGGATGAGGCGTGTCGAAGTCTCCCTGACTTCGACATGCAGGCTGAAGAAGAACCGAAGCAAAGAATAGTCAAGCTGAAAGAATATGCACAACAGTATAGAAGCCAGATAGAGAAGATGAAAGCAGAACATGAGGCCCAGATTACGGAGCTTCAGCTTCACCTCATTCCTAAGAGTCCACCTGAGGTCAGGGAACAACATCTCAGAGATATTCAAGCTTTAGCAACAAAGATCTCAGATCTTGTGAGTAGTGCATCAAAGCTGCTAGATGAAAGTGTCGAGACTTGGACAAACTTGCAGAAAAACCCAGAAGTAGAAAAGTTGCACTAAACCATCAAGCAGCGACAGACAGAGCTAGATGCAGTAAAAGCAAAAATTAAGACATTGCCTCCTATGCAGAAGATGCTTAAGGTAAAGCAGAGTAATGAGCTCCAGCGAGAAATTGAGTCTTGCAGAAGCAAAGAAACACTATTAGTGAGATCTGTGTAGCCCCTCATTAACGAGGCCTTGGAGCTGAGCACTGCTGCGGACAACCAGCTCAAAGTCTTGAAGGAGTATGATGCGTTTGCACAGGAAAATGCCAACGACGCATTGGCAACAACATTGCAGGAGATAGTGGAGAAAGAGCAAGCAGCCGAAGATATCATGCGCAGACTCAATAAGTATTTTACTATCTTCGCCACCAAGATTCTTGCACCCAAAAAGTAGCAAAGTGTCCTGGGATGGGACACTGGTGAGTTTTAGGGGCCTGTTGGGGCTCAGACCTTGAAGGTCCTTAATTTTGGCAACTCCGCGGTTTTGGCGTGAAGGTTGTAAGCGGATTTGCGGTCCAAAATAGTTTTAGGGGATTCGGGGTTGGGTCGAAGCCCCTCTTTTTGTAAATGACCCCTGATTTTTGGGCACCCATGGTATTGTAATAGTGCACTTGTATAAATAGGCACTTATGTAAAGGAGTTGAGTAGGATTTGTGTTATGATGATGATGTGATGCGAAGAAGCTAAGGTCTATTTTTGGGTTTAAGGTTAAGTCCCAGCTGAGTGCATGGACGACCTCTACAGCTGAGTGTGCAGTTTTGGGTTGTTGAGAAGATCTGTAGCTGAGTTCTGAGATCATAACTGTGTCGTTTGTAGATTGTTGAATATAAACGCAGTTCTGTGGACGTAGCCCCTACACTGGGGGTGAACCACATATATCTTGTGTTGTGGTGGTTCTTTTTATTTTGTTCCTGTTATGTTTTTATGCATTTGATAAGTGGATGAATGATAAAGTAGGATAAATTGATAAGTATTAACTTCGCTGTGAATTCCCAGTTAAGGGTTAAGCAAGAAACTGTCTTTTTATCTAAACTGCGAAGCTATTTAAGTGAATGCCGAAGCTCTGTATTGCATAATTATTCTTTGTTAAGGCTAAAGGTACAGTAATATCCCTCTCTTGCTTGCGGAAACCTGATTCTGCGGCACCCCATAGCTGTTTCGGGTGAGACTACAACCTATTCGCAGGTTGTTGTTGAAAGGGCCAACACTCTGGGTCTGTTTATTGGTGCGAAGATAAAAGCATAATAACCTGGGTCTGCCCTAACGCCCAACACTATGACCTTAGAAATCGATCCTAATGTAGTTGTTGAGAAAGCAAGTTGGCATAACAGGAAGGATGAATCTTATGGCTTTATTTCTCTCTCTCTCTCTCTCTCTCTCTCTCTGAAACTTATTTTCCATCTTGATGGCTTAACAAGCCCTAATGAATTGTGGATCAAACTTGAATCCCTCTTTATAAAGCAAGATCAACTTAGAGGACATCAATTGGAGAATGAGTTAATATCATTTAGACCAAGTGAATTCAAATCTATTGAGGAATTCATCACCAATTTTAAGTCACTAGTGCTTTTGCTCAAGCAGTGTGGGATTGAGAAGAAAGAAGAGAAAATAATACTCAGTTTTTGTGCCAACATTCCATGCTACTAAGATTTTAGTTTGAAATTGGAGGATGCCATCCCTAAACGCACTCATATATTCTCTCACTCAAGAGAACGTCAAGCTGATTCAAATGGGGACTCTAAAAAAATCAAAGGATCATGTGCTTGCAGCTCTTGAAAACAATAATTTCAAGTCCAAAGGAAAGAAAAAAGTAAAGGAGAAGGAGCCAAGGTCATATTTTGAAGATGAAGGTTCTTACTCTATTGATGAAGGCTCGAATTCCAAGAAGGGAAACAGGAAAGGAAGATCAAAGTGTACCTATTGCAAAAAACCTTCACACAATGAAAAATATTGTTTTAAAATAAGATGGACATCATGACTTAATTTCTCGAAAGGAACAACATTGATGTTACATATTTTGGAAGAAAATAAGGAAGGGAAAATTATGTTGATCCCCAGGGGCACTATCACACTATGCAATTAAAAGGTAACGATTGTCATTATTTGGTTGCTAGAATAAATATTTTCCTGATACCTTATAATTTTATACTCATTCTAATATATCAGAATCATAAATCTCCTTTCTTCCCTTGGAAAATATACTTATCAGTCTCCCAGAGCCATCTGATCTTCTCAATACTAGTTTTTTATCACTAGTTTCTAACTTGCCTTCATAAAGATCTTTCAAAATCCATTCAGTTTCTTCTTTATATGATTTATAAGATGCTTTTCAGGCTAATATTCAGGTTATGACACCCATATCCCATGCATTTGATCCTCATAATACCCTACAACTCACAAATTCTTTTGTTGGTAAACTAGACAATTTCATGGTTTCCTATATTGTATCACTAGTGAAAGTTGTTATCATGTATTTGTTTTTTGTAATTGGTTGGTTTTACTAATAATTGGATATATGTGGGATGATGTTAAAAAAAATTGGATCTGATATAACCTTTATTATTTCAAATTTTAGATCCTTATGCTCTCCATATTTTCCCAATTGTCAATGTAGACTAGTTGCACCTAGTTTTCCTACTACGACTCAACCGGATTTTGAAGCCACTATAACTTGGTTGTTTTATGCTCCATATGAATTAATTTATGATATTTCAGAGCCTCATAAGCTCTATTATATAATTATAAATGTTTCACATCATTTTGGAAAGAAGGTTCATGATCAGGTTCACCATTATGCATCTACATTAGAAATTGAGCTTGTCAATTTCATTCATGTTCTTTGGTTAGGAGACAATTGCACATATCTATTATCCATCTATGATTTTATGTTTAGATCTGATATTTTATGTTGTCACATCAAGAAGCATTCATATGATGCTCCTTCATCACCAGAAGATGAGCTTCAAGGGGTTTCTCTTCATGTTCTTTTATCTACACAACATTACAAAACTAATAGATGATCAAATCATCTACAACATATCTACAATTTTTTTCACCAAGAAGCAGTACATTTGTATTATTCATGTGAAGAAGAAGACATGGCGAAGATATTCATTTAAATTCTATGACATATCCATTTTTTAGGAAGGATTTTCCCCATGCGTTTTTTCCTTTTTCCACATTTTACATGGATAAATAAATTTTACATTTAGATTGTAATGGGTGACCTTTGGTATTAGTTACCAGGGCCCACGTTGTCCAAAGTTAGGATTAAATGGGGGTGTTAGGATTATTATTAATCCTCCCTTTGACCACATTAGTCTATTTATTTATTTACCTAGCTTAGGAGTGTTAAATTTGTGAACCATTGATCTACAAGAAAATATGAAAGTTTTAGGAAGGGAGTTATGCAGTGGAATAATCAAAGAGAATGTACACTGAATAGGAAATTCATGCCACAAATTTCAGATAAATCGGATAAGAATTGATCAGATAATCACAAAATTAATATTCATTCATTAATCAATAATATAATGATTATACAATAAATAGAATTCAAATGCTAAAAATAGGATTCGAATCTATCAGTTCTAACTGACTGATTAACTAACTCGGTTTGTCTAAATCACTGTTGGAGCTCACTAGTCTAACTCCATATGTCTAAATCAGTCTACAATCAGTTAACTGATGAGGTAGGTGGAAAAAATACACCACTCTCCCTTCATGCATGCAAAACTGGTGCTAGGATAACTGAAAGTGATCTAATTGATTGTGACTAGAGGTTAACTCAACATAACTGCTTACCTACCACAACCAACTGATGGAGGATGTTGGTGGCACTTAGAGTGGGCTCCTATAATGTAGGTATTTCTCCCATAGGAACATAAATCATGCATGCACATGCAGTAAGTGGAAGATAACCTCCAGGTGTGTCCCCCACACTCTAGTGCAATAATAAATAACCCCTAAGTTAGGAAAAATGACCAAACAGACTAAATTGGACCAAGGAGGATTAGTTAATCCTAACACCCCCGCTTAATCCTAACTTTGGAAAACTTGGGTCCTGTAAACTAGGCCAAAATTCACCCATACAATCTAAATGACATAAAATACTGCTTAATAAAATAAGAAAAATGGGGAAAACCTCATGGGAAACCCCCCCCTCAAAATAAGCAGGAATCGGGAAATTTTGCTGCAATCTGCAATTCTATGGAGAAGTAATGCAGAATATTGGTTCTTATGTGCATCAACATCCTAGGATTGTGCATGTGAACCTATCCAAACTAAATGATAATGTCTGGAGGAATTTTCCTCTTCGGAAGAAGAGGAATATGCTTAACTGAATCAGGAACATAGATAGCTGGAAGATGAAAATTGGACCCATGTAGAGCAATTGAGATCAACTGATGAGAGAGAAAAAGTTATTGAGAATTAGAACCATGTGAGGTAAGCCCAAGAAAAGGATATGTTTCATCCTTGAACATCAAACCATATGAGGTAAAATCAGCTCTTCATGTTAGGAGAAAGTGTCCAATCAAATGAAGGATGTCTCTGTCTTTACTAGTATTGTGAGGAGATGAGCATGTGATCAAGTAGAAAGGTATATAAGTACTGGGACCATGGAGAGAGAATGATTGAGCTCCATAATCTGATACATATTCTAAAATATCCAATGATTCACAAAATCTAATATTAGAAAACTCATGAGAGAAAACTAACATCGAATCCCTAGCAACAATTTTGAAAGAGACTTGAGGTACTTGATTTTTCACACCAAAATTGATGAGAACAACTACAAGCATGTATGGAGGCTATTGAAACTTAAAAATTCGAACTAAATAAGGTCATATCAGGTCCAAATAAGGTCATATCAGATCCAAGAGTGTGGAACAAAGGTTCCAAGTGCTCCACTAAGATGGTAGATGCACAATTTTCTCCTTCTTCAACAAAAATCTGAGTATTGGTACAAGCAATGATGTAGGAATTTGTTGGAAGCCCTAGATCAATGAGAGTGAATGGATCACTCCTAAAATCTGATATTTCTTCCAAAACATCCAAAGTATTACTTTTTTGCACACCAAAATCACCATTAGAGAGAGATAAATCAAATTCGTCTTCATTTTCTGAAGCAATCACTAGCAAACTTTGGAACGAATTTAAAATAGAAGAACCACTGGAGAATTCCTGAGTAGAATGGAAGGAGATTTTTTCTTCAATAATAGAGATTCAAATGTCTTCTTATGGATCAACTATATGATAATATGTGATATCAAATATCTCATAAACTTCCGAAGAACTAGGAGAAGGAGTCACTCCAAGGATACTTTCTTCAATTCAAATTGACTGTGTTTAAGATTCTGCTTCTTCTTCATCTTGAACAACTTCATCAGAGTGAATAGAGGCCAGGAATTTTGAAGAAATAACTCTTGTTTTGTTGGGTGTTCTCTCCAAATTTCTATAATTATCCTCATTGTGCTTTCCAAAGGTTCTATCTAATTTTGTCCAGAGATCCTTTGGTTTTCCACATAATCAATAAGGTAGCGCAAGATTGGAGAAAATGATAGACATATGCTTCCAAAATATCTATCACCATCATTTATCTAGTCATTCTCATATTCATAAGAGTCTTTACTAAGTCCAATAGATACCTCATAGAGACCTTGTCTCTTTAGAGATGAAATAATCTTCAATTTCCACTCTGAATATATTGTGAATGGAGTAAGAAGGGGAACTGGTAATCTCGAATCCATATTGAAGTTGTAACTCAAAAATATCACTACAAAATAAACCAATTTGCAATCATATGTAAGTTAGAACCCTTCCACCTCGACATGTGCACTTTTTTAGAGTCTGTCACACATGTATAGACTACTCTGAACAGAGTTTAGAGGGAGCAATGCTATGATTCCAGGAATTATGTGGAAACCCAGCTACTTCTAGTGCACAATGGAGATCAGACAAGACTTGATAGCCTTAACAAGGATCTGATACCATGTTGAATTTGTGAACCATTTACCTACAAGAAAATATGAAAGTTGTGGGAAGGGAATTATGCAGTGGAATAATCAAAGAGAATGTACACTGAACAAGAAATTCATGCCACAAATTTCAGATAAATCGGAAAAGAATTTCTTAGTTAATCACAACATTAATATTCATTCATTAATCAATAGTACAATGATTATACAATAAATAGAATTTGAATGCTAAATATAGGATTCGAAACTATCGGTTCTAACTGACTGATTAGCTAACTCAGTGTGTCTGAATCACTGCTGAAGCTCACTAGTCTAACTCCAGATGTGTAAATTAGTCTACAATCAGTTAACTGATGAGGTAGGTGGAAAAATGTGCCACTCTCCCTTCATGCATGCAAAACTCGTGCTAGGCTAACTAAAAGTGATCTAACTGATTGTAACTGGAGGTTAACTCAGCATAATTGGTTACCTACCACAACCAACTAATGGCGGATTTTGGTGGCACTCAGAGTGGGCTCCTATAATGTAGGTATTGCTCCTAGAGGCACATAAACTCATGCATGCACATGTAGTAAGTGGTAGATAACCTCTAGGTGTGTCCCCCACACTCTAGTACAATAATAATTACCCCCTAAGTTAGGAAAATGACCAAATAGATTGACTATATTGTACAAAGGAGGATTAATTAGTCCTTACAAGGAGGTCTTCATCAATTCGCCAGTGCATGGGGGACACATCTACTAGACATATACCACGTATTGGGCCTATTTGCATGCATTTTGGTGCTACAGGGATCAATCCCTATAATTTAGGAACCCAATCGGAGTGTCACCAGCATTGTCCATCAATTGAATTCAGTAGGTATTCAATTATGTTTAGTTGTTCTTTGATTCCCATCACTTAGATCACTCCTAGTGTCTCTAGCGTCAGTTTGCATGATTCAAGGGAATATAGGTGCCTTTATTCACATACCCTCTTTAGTTAATTGGTTGTGAGCCTTTGTTCACCTACCTTCTTCAGTTAGCTGGTTATTAACTATTTTAGTGATCCATAGTTGCACTAGTTAGCTCTAGTGGTGATTTTCCCACACTAAGTTAGCCCCTAGGTCAGTCTAGGTTGGTAGATACAACCGCCTCTTTAGGTATTCGAATTATTAGTTGATGTTGTATTGTATATTCATCCATAATGTGAATATTATTGTATGGAAAATTTCTCATATTGTCCTTCAACTCATTGTGTTATAGCAATTATTCTTCTCTATATTTTTCTTGTGAAATCTATGTGAAGACTATTTCTCTCCCAAGGTCTGCCTATCAAAATCTAATAAATAGTTCTTTAATAAGATCTTATAAAGGAAATAAACTAACTAAATATCACATAGAATAAGCTTGTAGAGGTGGTCTCAAATCATTCTTTGTTGAAGTGTCATTTGAATCCTCCAATGGGATCTCTCTTATGTGAAATAAAACATGCAATAGTTCGTTTTATGCAAGTAGTAATTTAGAGAGCAATTTAGGAAACGTGACGTCAAGGAAAAGAAATATTTGTGAGTTGAAGCTTGAGGATTCTCCATGCTTTAGCATGGACAATATTTCTCAAATTCATGGAGGAGACATGTATTTATAGACCATTACTGAGCTTATAAGAAAACCAATTCTAGTGTGAATTCCCAAGGTTTAGGTATGGTCACCATGTGACTAAATAAACACCATGACATACTAAGTACCTTCACAGTGATAACTAGAATGGTTCTACACTTACCAATTGAGGTCTTAAGCTTACAAAAGACATTATTAAGTCATGTAATTGCTCAATTCACACTACCTTATGGGTCACATAGGTATCATTGTAACTCTAGTGTGACCATCCAACTATTAAGTGATATGTTGCACAATATTTCAAATGATCCACTTAAAATTTTACTGGGACCAATGATTGCATGTAATTATCCTATAAATCATGAATTTGAATGTATTGCACAAGGCTAATGTTAGTTTGGGACAATTCCAACTAAAATCACTTACATGTCATGGATGGGAGGAAATTGGTATCTTAATAATTCCAACTAAAATCATGTACAAATCAAAGGACACACACACACACACATTCAATTGGCTCTATCTAGAGTGGTTGTGGGATGGAGTGTTATCCTCCCCACCCAGGTCCTATTCCCATAAATGACTCTATTGTGACCGTAATGACAATATTGGTGTAACGGCCTTGTGCCCTAAATAATCTGGGGTTTACCCTAGGTACAATCCTTGAGATGAGGGGAAATATATACTTGAGGGTTTTCCTTGGACAATTTTACATGGATGCACACACACACACACACACACATAAAGTTATTTAAGTGGCTTCAATTCATTTTATAATTCTTAAACTTCGTAGAAAAAAGGTACAAATTAAAGTTCTCTCTCTCTCTCTCTCTCTCTCTCTCTCTCTCTCTCTCTCTCTGTATATATATATATATATATATATATATATATATATGCGTGTGTGTGTGTGTGTGTGTTTTAAAGTTACTTCAATTCATTTTAAGATTTTTTTTTACTAGGGGAATTGACAACTAGGAACGGGACTGGTACTTGCATGACATGGGATCTAGGGATCCAATCCCGCTACCACTATACCCTTAGGTGCATCCACAGAGCTCGAACCATGGGGCACGGGTCAATTTGGGGGGATTTGAACACAAAACCTTCCATTTACAACCATTTCAACTTTAGCACTTGCTCTACCTCCCACAGACTATTCATTTTAAGATTCTTAAGCTAAAGTGGAAAATATATATAATTGAACGTTTTTAAAGTGATTTTATTTCATTTCAAGTTTCTTAAGCTTAATTTTAGCTAGACACATAAGTGTATACTATTTTCTAGTAGGAATTTCACATTTCATGGACCCATTCAATGCCAACTTTCTTTTCCATTTAGAGGTTTGACCTCCACAATTATTGTGTTCTAAATCCTCTTTGCAATCATCAATAATCTATTCAATATCAAATTATTAAAGAAGTATATTAATCAAATTTGTTAAGCCACAATCATTACACAAAGTATCTATGAAACAATTTGAACAATGATATAGAGAATTGATGGAAGTCAAAGTGAGTTATTTTAGGAATATTTTACAAATATTGATTTATGATCTAAAATAAAGACAAGGGCCTAGGGCAGATAGGTGGTAGTAGACCCAATAGTGGTAGATAGTTAACATAATAGGCCTTTATTCAGAGAATTTGATTAGTTTAAATGTGAAGGAGGAATGTATCAATAATACTATGAGTAATCTAAATAAATCAATCAATTCTTATCGCCAATTGGGTCTAGCTTGAGTGGCTGGTAAGAATGGTTGTTATCCTTTTTATCTAGGTTCTATTCCCATAAGTGACATGTGAGATATCTTAAATGGTCATACTATTGTAAAGATCTTGAGACTTATGTTGAAAAGGCCTTGAGATTTTGATAATTCCAGTTTACCTTGGGTATCATCTTGGAAATGAGGGGAATAACCTAAAGATACAAACTATATATTATCATCCTGGAAATAAGGGGAATAACCTAAAGATACAAACTATATATTACTAAAGAACTATATATTAGGAATTCTGCACATTTAATTGGAAAAAAACTAAGTGTTAAGTTTTATTACATATGAACTAAGTGTTAAATGTTATTACATCTGAAATTAAGGGGAATAACCTAAATATACAAACTATATATTACTAAAGAACTATATATTAGGAATTCTGCACATTTAATTGGAAAAAAGAATTCTGCACATTTAATTGGAAAAAAACTAAGTGTTAAGTGTTATTACATATGAACTAAGTGTTAAATGTTATTACATATGAAAATTATCTCATCGATTGACAAGGTAGTATATATAAGTTAATTTATGGTTGAATGCCTATTTGATTCAATTATAAAATAAAATTTTAACCCATGAATATGATTAAAATATGAAAAGTTATTATAAAATAACTTCTCATATTTTAATGATACCTATATTCTAAGGAATGGGAGTCTTAACTTCTCTTCTCTAATAAATTTTAAAATAAGATATAAAACCTTAAAATCAAAATATTAATTAATTTGACTTCACACAACACACAAATATTATAATTGTAATAGATATATAATAAAATGCTATGTCTCTAAATCTTTAGAAAGAGGTATAGAGCACTTGTACCTTTGGCTAAAAGCCCGTAACTTCCCGGCTCCATATACGGATGCGCAACTACGGGCCAGAGGTGAGTAGCGACATCCAAAGAAAAGTACAACTCCAAAACTACTACAAACTATATAACTACCAACTACCCTACTCAAACAACTACAGACCCATCTTCCGGCAGAGGCATTGATTGGAACACATCGTTTTAGGTGAAGCGGTACAACAGATGGAGGATCAAAAAAAACTGAACACGATAGAAAAAGAAAGGATTTGTAAATTACCATCTTAATTAGTAAATATAATATATTATATAAAGCGTTATACAGGTTGACTTGTTATTTGAGGTTTTTCAAAACTACTTATAGAACCTATCAACTACTTAAAAACGTTTTTGTCAATAAAGCAATAATACTTTGGCCATGAAACCAAGGAGAAATGGTCTCCACTCCATTCTATTAATATTTCAGGGTACCCTGATGTTAGTTAGGTACTATCCTTCAATAACCATATTAGTAAGCCCCAATAACCATATTAGTAAGCCCCAGTCTACACCTCACCTATCTTATCTGTTCTATAACTCTCACGATTACAACATGTGATACAATATTTGATTTTTAAGGTAAAATGAGTAACTTTTGAGTTTATTATTAATAATATATTATAAATTTTTTTATGTGTAAAAATGATATGACATGCATTTTATCAAAAAGAAGTTATGAAAATTATCATCATATGTTCCGATAAAAATAAGTAAATGAAAAATTGTCATACAAATCAACATATTTTTATAAGAATTTACAATGCCTAATGCAAAGAGCAATAATATATAACCAACTCACTCACACAAACAAATTAAAAAAAATCATACATTTTAAATTTATTTAATATAATATATCACCAACTCACTCACATAGTAAGGGGTAGATATCAAAATGGCATCTTCTATATTAATTATTATTATATAGTGGGATCAAAGGGGTTGATATTAAAATGGCATCTTTTAGTATCATGCATGAAGATTTTCTTTGAACCCTAATTTTTTCTCATGATGCTGTGATTGATGAATGAAAATGCAATGCATTGTGGGTGTTGAATAGTAGATTGGGTTTTTATAAAAAATGTGATTATTTTTAGACATAATAAAACTTTGTTTTTACTATGTATTTTGAGTTTGTAAATTATAATTTTGAAGTGTTTATAAATAAAATAAAATAAAAATTATAATTTCATATATTTATGTTGATAGGTATTTAGATGAGTGGGTCTAATGGTTAAGAGCATGTGTTTCCTCTTAAGAGGTTATAGGCTGAAATCAAGAGGGGTTAGCACCTATGTAGACTTTAGTAGTTAAATCACCGTGCAAAGGGGGGTCCCTTGTCCCACAAACAAGGGGGTCTTATATACCAAATTGGTGTCTCGCTTGGCGCTGACCTTAAAAATAGATTATTATTATTATTATTGATATTTTGGACTTGCTTGAGCGGATCAAGAAGATTAACCTAAGAGTAACAAGTGTATAACGGGGATTCATTTCATGGTAGTTGTATCTTGTTATGCTTAAATGCATCTTAATTAAGATTTAAATGAGCTTCAGTTGAAGGGTGGTTAAAGAAAATGGTAACAGTTTGTTTTTGTTTTTGTTGTTTCATATCAGTTTTTGTCCTTTTTGTTAATTAAATAGTATTTGTTTTGTGGTTATATTAACTCTAACAATCTAGTATGAATAATGGATGTAAAATTACATATTTTAGTCTTTGTTTATCAACCAACTATCTATACAAAATACTTAAGTGGTTGATTGTACCTATCAACATTTACCGACCACTTTACTTAGAACTATGCTAGTTATAAATATTTTAAATCATTATCTATAGATTATTTAAATTTTATATTTAAGTTAAAATTATTTTTATTGAAATTTAAAAATACTTATATTATTAAAAATAATTAAATATTATATACATTATATAAATGCATACTTTATATTAATGATAAGAATATTCCATTATAATATTATATAACTTTTTTTTTCAGAAAGAAAAAAAGCTTGTCCTTGATATTCATTATATAGAATCAAAGGGCATCTGATGTGCCATCCCTGACCAAGGGTTACAATCATGCAAGGTCGTGGACAGAGTTCCATTCTTCTGTGCACCAATAACAAGTCTCAACTCAACAAAGCTGCTAAGGGGGAGATCATAGTACATTCCCATCAAATACATAATTCCAATCAAAGACGAAAGGAGAAATTTGTCCCTCTAAACCATCTCAACCGTGAACATAAGAGCGCAGAGCTGCTATCTAAAGGTGCTCGCTGCAAATCTATCAAAAAGGCGCGAAATAAAAATAGGAGAACAAGCTCCTGCACCGAGCTCAAAATAGCTTGAAAGTGTCATGAGAGGCCAGAAGGCCTTCAAAATTTTCACAATAACTACCAATTCCAGGAGCCAAAGAAAGGGTAGACTTAGATAGGCTGTTTGCGAGCTGATTATGTTCACGGTAGGAATGGCTAAAAGACAGGTGATGAAAGCAGGTGCAGAGTTTTCTTGTATCCCAACTCCAATGACTGAGATCAGGTGGAGAAAGGGTAGCAGTACCTTTTTCCCAATTAATAATGGTAGTAGAGTCAACAAAAATGTTAAGTGTGGGAATCCCCATCACCTGGGCAATATGTAGAAGAGCCCAAAGCCCTATCAATTCAGCTTTAGTATTGGTGCAAGTTCCAGAGCCCAAAGCAAACTCGAAGAAATGAGACTCATTCAGGAATAAGAAAAAACCACAGGGGTAGACAAGAACAGGACCTGAGCCAAGGGCTCTAGGATTTTTTTCCTTTATACTGGGAGGTCGATACATATGTGAGGAGTATGCAATCTGATGTATTAAGCTCAAGACAAACAACTTTTTTCCTTCAAATATAAAAATATTCCTTGCTTTCCAGATAGCCCACATTGCAAAAAAGGGAAGGTAGCAACAGACCGAGTGTTAGAAAACCTGACAATACAATTCCCCAAAAAAGAATAGAGATTATCGCATTGGAAGGGGAGCATGAAGTGGTGTTGTTCACTCAGGTGAATAAAAAAATTCTTCCAGACAAAGCAAGAAGAAAATAAATGTTGAACACTATCTTCATCTGCACTGCAGAGTGCACATATGCCAGGCCCTATCCATCCTCTCTTCTGGAGATTGTCCCACATTAGTAATTTATTCTCCATAGCCAGCCAAATAAAACAACTAATTATTTTAGGCAGAATGTCAAACCAAATGAGGGAAAGTAATCTGTTACTGGTCGGGGGAGATGAAGATTGTACAATACTGTCATAAACCAGTTTAGCTGATACAGAACCGTCTAATTTGTTATGATCCCATACAAGAGAATCGGACTGAGGATTGAGCCTGATCCTACCAAGTTCCAAACCCCTTGTGTAATCGTCCCATGCACTCTTCCATTCCCCTGCAATGCATAGGTCCTTGACTGTATACCAATATTGGTGCAGACCCGGTAATATATTATGTGCTTGCAAGAGAGTGGTAATTCCCAGGTCCTCCAAGAATTCTCTGAGCCCTATATGTAGAGAATGAGGTGATTGAGCACCAATGATAGGATCAATGCCCACTAGTACTTCTTGTCCATTACCCACTTACCAAGCTAAGCACCTTCCCAGACATGAAAGTGTTAGCAGAAACCCTTTCCAAATTACTGAAACTCCTCAAACATTAAAGTTTTTACCTCTGAGCCATGCCACCACCGAAAGATTCTTTAGGTACTTACCAATTAAAACATGATGCCACAACCCATTGTTTTGTAGGACCATCCAATTTTTTTTTAATCTTAATGCAATACTGAACCAATGGAGGTTTTTTATGCCCCAACCACCATTCTCTTTCGACCAAGAAAGGTGCTTCCAACTAGATAAATGATACATGTGTTTTTTTCCTATGGAGCCCCATAAAAAATCAAAGGTTAAACTTATGAGCTTTTTTAAGACAAAGACTGGAATGGGTGCAAGGCCCAGCCAAGAAACTGGGAAACTAGACAAAACAACTTGAACAAGGATCAGACGGTCACCAAGAGAGAGATACTTATGAGACCAGTGAAAAATTATGTTTTCAAATTTCTGTATCAACAAATTCTAGTCACTGACCTTATACCCCAATGGTTTAAGAAAATAACCAAGATACTTAAAACCAGAGGCAATAGGTTCCATTTTATACGGCGAAACCCTAGCAATGTTAATAAGAATACCTTCATCCACATTGTTGAAGAGGAAGAAATATTTGTCCACACTGATGCTCATCCTAGAAGCCTTACAGAAGGTACTTAATATAACTTCAAAAGCAATCCATTCAGGCAAGGTGCCAGTACCAACCAGGATCACATCATCCACAAAGAGGAGGTGTGTGAGGGTAAGAGTAGAAGAAATTTTTATACCTCTAATGAGACTGTGCTCCCTAGCATCAGTGATTAAGAGATTGAGACCTTCAATAACAACTATGAAAAGCAAAGGGGACAAGGTACAACCTTGTCTAATTCCTCTAGAGGCACTGAAGAACTTTGAGGGAGTACCATTGATCAGTACATCAAAATTTGCTGAAGTGAGGCATCCCATTATCCAATTAACACCCAGGAGAGGCACCCCTATCTGAATCAGAATGAGTCTTATGTAAGACTAGTTCATTCTGTCGAAAGCCTTCACCAAATCCAATTTGAGGATCAGAGCACAAGTGTTCTTGGTTTTTATGGTATGGAGAGTCTCCCGGGTGATTCCTATAGGTTCCACAATCTAACGACTCTTAAGGAAACCATACTATTCTCTGGAAATGTGAGAGTCCAGATAAGGATTTAGTCAAACATCAATAATCTTGGAAATCAGCTTGTACAATAGATTACACAATGAGATAGGTCTAAAATCAACAAAGGTTGTGGGATTATCCTTTTTAGGAATCAGGGTGAGGAAAGTGGAATTCAGAGAGGGAGTAATGCAACCTGAAATCCTTGCATATTCAACAATAGACAGTAATTCATTTCCCAACAGGTCTAAGAAGTATAAGTAGAATTCGACAGGCCAACCATCGGGATCGGGGCTCTTATCCTTTTTGAAAGATTTCAACGCTCCTTCGATCTTGGACAGAGTAATAGGTTCAATGAGACTAGGGGCCTCCTCATGTAAGATCATAGTGGGGTAAAGCATGACAACCTTGAGTTGGGCAAGCAAGCAGGTTTGTTTATCATCTCGGAAAATATGAGCAAAATGTCTTTGGCCCAGCTCCTTAAGAGCAATCTCATCCTCAATACAGTGTCCATCGTCATATTCTAAGGACCAAATAGTATTATGATTTCTTCTACCCGAGGCCAGTGCATGAAAGAACTTGGTGTTAGAGTTGCCATATAGAGCCCACTTTGCTTGACTCTTGAGTTTCCAAGTGAGTAAGATGTGATCCAACAGCTTTTTTTTTATCTTAGTAGAGTCAGAGACAACTGATCCTCATGGGAGAGAGTACCCGAGGAGGATCCAGAGAGTAGGGTTCCAATTTCCTTATCCAACCTAATAGAATCTGACTCCATTATGATACCTTTTTCCTTGATCCAGCCTTTTACTTCCTTCTTGAGAGTTCAGAGCTTATGGGAGAGGAGGTCCAAATCATTATCAAAAGACTGAGGAGTCAGCTCAGGCCATCTCTTGGAAACCCAGAGATTGAAATCTGGATCAGTAAGCTAGGATCTATTAAATTTGAAAGGGAAGTTACAGGACCCCACCGATTTATTCCATTCAAGGTAGATCGAAAAATGATCAAAGATATCAGCATGGTGAGTCCACGTACGGTGAACCTTGAGGGAGGGGATCAAAGTAGAAGAGAGTAAGAAGCGATTGAGTCTTTTGTTGATCCCTTCTTCTCCAACCCTATCATTTCTCCAAGTGGGCCCAGCATTGGAAGGGGCAATATCCACAAGACCAACAAAGTCAAAAAGGAGTTTGAAATGTGAAGCAAGTGGATCCAAGGCAGCTCTCTTACCCCAGGTCTCAGAAGCACTCATGGTTAAGTTAAGCCCCCCCCAGGATCAAATTTGGTGTACTGAGAAGACCCCCCCTGTGAACCTTTTCCTAGAAAAGATCCCTATTCCGGTAGGGGCCATAAAAATTGAGAATGACTAAAGGGGCATTCATACCACAAAAGTTTTCCTTGACGAGGATACTAGCTATAGTCTCAAAGGCTCGACATCTAACCCTATGAGGGTTCCAGGTCGTAAGCAAACCTCCTGAGAGGCTAGAGGTACTAATGGCACAGAATTCCCAGTTAGGCAAGAGCTTAGAAAAGGAAAGGAGAGCGGGATAAATGCTACACATAGTTTCCTGTAGGAGTATCATGTCGGGATTGGTTGAGAGGAAAAGGGGACGGAGGCTACTTTGTTTGGTCTTGCCTCCCAAACCTATGACATTAAGGGAAAGGGTTTTCATTAGAGAACAGGAGGGAGGGGAGGCAAAGCTCTAAGTCCTTGATGTGGGTTCCCTCTTGCAGCATTTTTTATGTGAATCGAGAGGGAGGTATAAGGAGGTGAGGCTGAAGAGAGGACCCCTGAAGATTCCAGCTTGTCCTTCTTTTTTTTTCCTTACAGTCACATTTTCGAAACGAATCGAGTTCAGGTTAAGGGTTGAAGGGGAAGAGGGGGTAGTAGCCGAGAATATCGACAGAGATCTTTGGATCAAGGGATTGGAGAAAGAGGGAGAAGTTGCAGGACTACGAGGTGAGGGTGGGTGAGAGGGAGGGGTATCTAAAGTAGGGAGTGGAGGAAAATCCATAAGTGAAGTAAAAGAAGGCACTGAGGGGGAGGGGAGTGGATTTTGGATGGGAGGAGGAGGCAGACTGGGAATAGGTGCCTGAGAACAAACAAGTGAGGGAGAAGTAGGAACATCCGAAGAGACCAAAGGATAGGTTTCTACCTCGGCAAAATCCGAGGGACAAGCTATGACAGGAGCATTATCCAACTCATTTAAAGCCTCAAGCAGTGAATCTGAAACATCTTCAAATAGAGAGAGTGACTGGGAATAAATACCAATTTTTGGATGCTCTAGAGCTAAGGAAGAAGACGGACCATGTGTGGCGAGTGATCCATCCTGGGCTTGTGCAATATCACTCTTTCAGGAGGAAGGGACATGTTCTCCGAAGATGACCTGTTTCATGGCATCTACTGCAACAAAACAGTACATGGAGATAATCAAGCTTTTGGACCAAAAGTCGCTCCTTGTAGAGTATCTCCACCTCAGCTGGTAAACCATTTGTTACATCCATCTCTACTAGCACCCGATCCATCCTTTTATCGAAGGTGAGATGGAAATCATCGTTGATCGCAACAAATCTGCCGACCGTGTTTGCTATGCCCTCAAGTATATTCTTTTTCCAGAAGGGAAAAGGGAGAGAAGGCGAAGTACCCAGAGGTGACGCTTCGTCACTCGTTCCCTAAGAGGATTGAAATGGGTGTGCCAGCGCCCTAGAACTAGAGACCCAGGTCATATACACCAAATCATGTCGAGAATGAGCGCAGCATGATCCGCTTCTAAAAAGACGAAGAATATCCATCCGTTGGATAGTAAGCTAATGGTCGGAATATAGGTCAGCAACGGTTTCCAATAATCTGTAGCCCAGTCGACCCAAGCTTTTTTTCCCAGTCAACAGTATTCCATCCTACCCACCAGGGCTCGTAAGCACAAAGAGGACACACGGTCCATGTAAATGTCATGGCCATGGATGAAGCGAAATTTCCCAGCTAGGGTTTTTATACCTTTGGCATGTCACTTTCAACGGTAACGGGACGAAGCCCCAATGCCAGCCATGAGGAGAGCCCCCAACAAGTCAACCCAAAACGTGTCGACGAGGGAGACAATGGAAAACCCCGAATCCCCAAAGAAAAAGAGGGAGGGAGAAAACCCTAATATCGCTAGTGTCCGAGTAACCGGGAGCAAATAGAAACAAACCCCATGAGATAACCCAAAACAACGCCCAGAAAGGACTCTTTGCCATACACACCCAGTAGAAAGTCCGAGTGCTAAACCCCGCCTGATAGAAAAGAAAGGCCCAGTATTGTATCACAAACAATAACCCACTAGTCTGACAAAACCCAGATAGTAGAAGTGCTGAAAAAGGATAGGGGACAGGAATAAAAAAACTACAAAACTCGGAAAAGAAAAGGACCAAACCCCTGTTCCCCAGGGGAAACCGGAGCATCAACAGAAGTAAACCATACGCGTGCTGACGGGAGCAAAAGAAAATCATGAGCATGAACAACATGGATGCCCATGCAGGGTTGATAACCCTAGAAACCCAAAACACAAAGGCAGTAGAAAAAAAATCGAAATCCTTCCCACTTTTTTGCTTGGTTGGTACTAGTCCCCTTGGTAAGGGGAGGAACTCCAAGATCGTCACCCTCTATGGGATAGCTACAACCCGACAGAACCATTAACCCACCAAAAACCCAAAATGACAGAGGGAGGAAGAGACAGTGAGGAAGCCCAAACATACAGTATCGGGTGAGAAGACAGGAAGAGAGCCAAGAAGCTCAGAGAAAGGCCCTGACGAGCCAAGGGCAAAAGGAAAATCCTTAAGGAAATGACCGCCATGACCGCACCCACAGTTCGCATAGAGCATGCAGCCAAGAAATGCCATCACTCGTAACTTCAAATTAAGCTCCCGACTGTTGATAAGAGTTATTTGTGCAAAGGTACACCCTAAGGATAACTCTATAATATTAGATAACTTGTTGATAGAGATATCACAAAGATCAAAATTATAAAATATATAAAATATGGTAAGAAAGTATTAATAATGTTAACAAAGCGAAATGAGAATGCTATGACATTAATCACATTAATTTATGGACTTGGATCTTGAAATCAACATCAACATTCACCTAGATTTTAATACTTTATATTAATAAAAGTAAATTATAAAATATTTTGTTATTATATCATATAGCTTTTTGATAAAGATATATTATAAAGATAAAAATTATAAAATATGTTTAAAAAATATTAATAATATCACTGCTATTGAAGTGAGCTGAGGATGCTATCATATTAATTCATGTATTTGCATCTCAACATCAACATTGAAAAAGATTTTAACTTCAGTAATGATTTATAAACTATAAACTATGTCTATCTTTTAGTAGGAAAGATTTTAACTTTTCTTTCGCTTTTATTGTCATATGTTCAAAGCAACCCTATTTTATTTTATGCAAATTTTTGAAATGATAACACACCAAATAATAATAATGGTGTAGGTTAATAACTACAAAAACCCATTATAATAATGGTGTAGGTCAAGAGGTACACATTTTTTATTAAGGTTAAATGTCTTTTATTTTATTTGTTATTTTATTGATTTATTTTATAATAATTTTTAACCCATAAAAAGTTTGGAACATCTAAAAAAAGATTTGTTTACTTATTAACTTACTTCAAAAACTATAAATATTTTATCATTCGAGTAGTTTCACATAATTCTTGATTATTTTTTCATTATAACTTAGTAAAATGACAAAAATAAATCATAATAAGTATGTTGGGGAACTCATAAAATGTAGGCATTCGCAATTTAACATAATTGTTAGTAATTTTTTTTGTAATTTGACATAATTGTTAATAACTTTTTTGTTAAAAAAATTTTTATCAAAAAATTCTCAAAAGATTTTTCTAGTAGAGGTTTGTCTAATTATTAAGTTACTCTAATAATAATGGATATTTTTCAAGAAATTTGTTGACTTATTAACTTCAATAATAATGGATATTTTTTCAAATGTTCATTTTTCTCAAGGAAATGCACATCACATAAAAAAAATTTATGCACTTTCCTTCATTTCAAGGATGGTGCTCGAGGTAAATCACTTGGTTGTAGTTTTGGTAACATGGTGGTCTCGAGGGCTTGACCATGTGACCTCATGCTTTTGACCAGGGTATTTTTTTCAAAATTTTATAATATATATATGCATAATTCACATAGTTTGATGAATTTTTAGCTATAACTAAGTAAAATGACAAAATAAATATTAATAAGTACCATGTGGAACACATAGAATGTGGGCTTTCACAATTTGAGATAATGTTTGTGATTTTTTTTTAGTTTGACATAATAGTTATTGATTTTTGTTTGTGTTTATGATGTAAAATCAATATTAATAAGTAGGAGTGAATTAATAAATAGGAAATCTTATATTTTCATATAAATATCTTATTTTCTCTTATTTGTGAGAGGGTTAAAGTTTAGATCAATTCAAAGAGAAATAAACACAAGTAAAAAACCAAATAAAAAATCTATTGGAAGCAATCTTGTTGTAGGAGGGGTGTATTTGTCTTCAAAAGGACATGGAGCATCCCTTAGTTCCGAGCCTAGGATTGACCACACTAGACTCTTCTTAATTTTCTTGCTTCAAATAGAGTATAAAAGACTATCAAAAACTTGTCGAACCGAGAAACCTCTAAAATTTTAAATGAAGTCAATTTTTTAACATTCTTAATACTCTTTTAACAATCCATCTATCTATGTATGTTAAACTTAACAATATTTAAAACTTAAATTTCAAAAATATGTAAAATCAAAAAGTAAATGCCCTTTAAAAACGTTCTACTATGATATATAACACATTCATTATATATAACACATTGGTATAGTAATTCATCAACTCAAGGAAGATTACCACTTCCATATTATTTTACATATTTTTTACTAATTTATTTAAATACAAAATACAAATAAGATTAATTAACAAAACATAATGTATATTAAATTTATTTAATTATATTATAATTATATTTAGATAAAAAAATACAAATAAGATAAAATTAATAAGACATAATGAATATTAAACCTATTTAATAATTATATTACAAATATTATATTTAATAATTATATTAAAAATATTATATTTAATAATTATATTACAAATATTATATTTAATAATTATATTAAAAATATTATATTTAACATGTAACAGTAAGGGTTGACAATATTAATAGCATCTTTACACTAAGAGTAAGGGTTGACCATATTAATAACATCTTTAGAGTAGTTACAAAGTATGCTCATTCTTCAAGATTTTGTGGAGCCCACCAAATTTTTTATGATGGTATGAAAATACAACGCACTATGGGTGTTGATCACTGAATGTGACAACATTATTAAATTTAATTATAAAATTTTAGGTATGAAATATGTATATATATAAATTTTTGTAATTAAAATAATAAATATTAAGAAAATAAAAGTAGTTGTTATAGTAAATTTGTAAATTTTATTGTAAAATTTTAAATATAATAAATTAAAGTTGTAAATTTAATTTCAATAATCTAAAGATGCTTTTCTAAGTCTAAACTAACCCATTTCAATAGGATTTTCTAAGACTTTATGTATGGAAGACTAAGTTATTCAATTATATAATTATAATTGATAGAAATAATAAATAAATAAAAAGTAATTAGTTTAATAAACTAATTTGAGTGGTTGAAAATTGTGAATAAAAAGCAGAAGGTCTTGCATTAAGTATCCAAGTTAATTACCTTTGTCTATGTGGATCTCATTCAATATCTTTGTTAGGTTAATATCTTTGTTAAGTTAATGTACAATAGTCTACATAATGAAAGAAAGGAAGTACCATGATGTATTTTTTATGGAAAATAGATAAAATAAGTCATTAATCCTTATAGGGTAAGATATTCAACATTAAACTGGAATATTTTTTTAATAAACAAAAGAAGTTGGTGTTGTTATTATATAAACAATATCTAGGTTTCATTTTCACAAGTGATAGATGTGTTACTTATAGCAAGGTTGTTGAATCACTCAAAAGTTATTAAATTAGTTTGGGTCATTGTTTATAGTGTAAGCAACATTCTACCTCTTGATAAGTGGTGGATGCTAGCCACAATTATGTAATAAAAACACATAATTAAAATAATGAAAACAAAATTAAAATAATAATAGTAAATTTAAATAGTTGTACTATTTTATAGATTAAACTATGTAGAAGTTTAAAAACCACGTGTTTCGAGTGGATACGCCACCTACTACAATGAACTATTTCCAGACTCCTATGATGGTTGGAATGTCTAGTCAAAATATTGAGAATTCAAAACTTCTACATGTATATTAATTTAGAAGATAGTGCAACAATATGTCTAATGTGAAAACCTTCACTCTAAAATTAAATAAATAAAATAAAATGTTTTTCAATTTTATTCATTTAGAATTTATTACATATTTTTTCAGGATAAAAATGTGTCAAAATCACAACTTCCACAAATCTATAACTAATAATTTATAGGTCAAACCAACTAAAAATGTTGACATGCAAACTAAAAAATAAACAAGTGCCCTAGAGGCCCAACTTCCACACATATCAATTAGCAAACATGAAACCTCATATTTAACAACAGTGGGTGGTAATTGGTGTGTAGGCACAAGAAGCAATGTATGGAAATATCAAAGTCGCACAACAATAATATGGAAACAAAGGAGCAATAAGAATCAAGATCAAGGAGGCAAGGGCATTCTCAGACTCCATGTCCGCTTTTGACTGGAATGGATGGACTCCTTCAACATATCATGTGACTTTGCTTCCCGGTCTGCTTTCCAGTCTCCTATTTTTTGCTACTTTGCTTCCCGGTGAACCTAATTGAATCTTGTTTTCCATATTGATGATTAGGAGAGAGTCACCTTCCACAATGAGGGGGAACCAACCATAATTGAAAGCCTAGGTGAGACCAACCAAAAGACCATCCAATTCTGCAACGTTGTTGGTGGAAAAACCTAAGGAGCCCCAGAAGACACCTTGGATTTTACCATTATGGTTTCTAACTGCACCTACAAATCCAGTTGAGCCTGGGTTTCCCTTTGAGGCACCATCGAAGTTGATTTTAAAAGTGTTGTAGGAAGGAGGAGACCAAAGTTTTGGGGAGACCTTATTAATCATTTTCGGTTTGAGAATGCCAATGTAATATGGAATGGAAGAAATTCCCCTATTCTTGAAGCATTTGAATTTCTCTGGCATTGGAGGTGAGGTCATTGTCTCCCCATGAATTTAAGCGGAGAGTTTTGAGAATGTGTTTTTTCAATGTGTTCCAAACATCTTCTTCCTTCCTTGACCTATTTTCGAAGATCCTATTGTTTCTTTCTATCCAGATTTCCCAGATGACAAATCCTGGAAATACCTCCCATCTTATGTTGAGGAGTGGGATTTTGAATGGATTATGGGTTCGATTGGAAACAGAAAGGCCTGGACGCCTTTTCACTCTAGCAGATTTCTGAAAAATGTGTTCCCCTTTTTTTCCATATATTATTGAAAAAATTACATTCATCAAGGAGATGGTTGATGGATTCTCCTTCTTTCCTGCACATACAACACCAGGTTGGCCCTATGTAGACTAATTTTAGTCTATTTTCCCATGTTAGAATGTGTTTGTGAAGTAGGATCCAGAGAAAGGAATTAATTTTGGTCCATAGGTTGGATTTCCACACCTTCCTCCATTTTTTGTCATAAGGATCACTTGGCGGATTGGAGAGGAGCAGTGCCGCTTCTTTCAAATTGAAGGCGCCTACTTGAGAGAATCCCCATCTGATATTCTCAGAACTATTATGCACCCGAATCTGTCGAGTTTGGAGAATATCCCAGAAAACTTGGATGTCTTCTTTAGGGCTGAGATCCTGCCACCAGCTAAAGTTTTTCCCTCTTCTAAAATGTCCTCAACAAATTATTGACGTCCTCAAAATTCTCTCTTCTTTTATTATTGATGTCCTCAAAAAATTATATTTCATATAACTTAAAATTTTAATATAATATAATTATTCAATTTAATTTTTTTTTTTAAATATCAATATGTCTAAACATAACTTCATTTTCTTTAACAGAAACGGTTGAAGTATTTTTTATGATTATAAGAAAAAGAGAATGATTACAAATTGCAGGGTGGATTGTCCTCTAATCCGTGAAACATTCCAGCCTCCTTTTCCTTCCTTCTTTATCTGAGTCGTTCAATAATATAGCCCATCCAATGATATCTAAATATTTTAACAGATAGCCCAAGCTATACGGAACTGAAGCCATGCAAAAAACCCAAAACAGAGTTTAGGGGATCCAAACATCTTCGCAAATTATTCTATCCTTTTCCATAACCCCACAATTTAGGCCAGCCCCTATATTTTCCATTCTATCAACTTGGTGATTCTGTCCTCTCAAAACATGCAAGAAGGAAATGAATTTAAATTCTTTGGTTGAGCAGAGCAGCATTTTATGCATCTTGGAAGAGGGAGTTTTCCAATTTTTGTAAATTTTTCTAGCTTCCTTGATGACAATTAAAGAGTCTCCGATGACATTCATTTCATCTATCCCCATTTCTCTAGCCATCTCCAATCCTTTAATTAATGCATACCATTATGCTCCATTGTTAGTTTCCCTTCCAATTCCCCAGGCATACTCTTGTTGCTTGGTCCCTTTGTGATAAAAAATGACACCACCAGCTCTTGCGAGACCTGGATTTCCTTTTGAGGCACCATCAAAAAATAGTGTACTAATTCTTGAATTATTCCTGCACTTCCTTAGATCTTCTGCACTCATCCTGTTCTTCCAGCACGGAAGATTCTGCTTCATTGCTGATTTGTTTCTGGGGGAAGGATTATGAAGTATGTTGCTCATCCATATTCTTTCTTCCACCGAAAGAGGTTCTACTGTTAAATTTTTCATTCCCCTTGTGACTAGAGAGTCCACCCATAAGTTCTTTGCTGCGGCAGAGAATTTTTTAAAACACGTTGCTTTTTCTTCAAGTATCTCCTTGTTCCTTGCATTCCAAATTTTCCAGCATACAAACCTTGGGAGGGCATCCCATGCTCTAGCAAAGTTTGGTTTTTTATTCAATGAGCCTTTATAATAATCTTTCCATCTGAAAAAAAAAATCATACCAGTTTGTTGGCAGTGTGATATTCATTTTAAGATCTTTTAGAATCTCACTCCAGGCTTGCCGAGTGAAATTGCACTCTGTGAATACATGCTTTAAACTTTCCTCCTCCTCTTTGCACAAGACGCATCGAAGCAGGCCTGCAATCCCTCTCTTTCTAAGGTTCTCGGCTATCAATGATTTCCGTTGTGCCAGGATCTAGAAGAAAAAATTAACCTTCTGCAATTCATCATTGTTCCAGATTTTGTTCCACTTAAAATTTTTAACAATCCTATTCTTCTTTTTGTAAACCATCCGGTAGCCTTCTTTTATTGTGTACTCAACAACTTTCCCCCATCCTCTCTTATCTACAATATTGATATGAGTTGGTGCATGACCATGGAGAAGCATAATTAATTTTCTATAGGTTGCCTGTAAATGCGTTGGGCTCTCCACAATTTTCCAACCCTTCAACCTTCCAGAAATCATCCAATCTGATAGATCATACAGTGTATTGAAATTATTATGCTCACACCAAGTTTTTAATTCATTAAGCTCCTGGAAGTTATTAGTTGGAGAGTTTGTGCCGATTTTATCATACCAAAAATGAATTCTTCTACCATTTCCAGCGATCCAGTATAAATTGTCTTTTAAAATAAAAATTGATTTTTTGCAGAGATCCCAAACCAACGATCCAGCTCTGCTAGCGTTCAGCTTGTCTACACATCTGCACCTTTTACATGCCATATATTTCTTCTGCAGTGTCATTTTCCACCAAGTTGGATTTCCTGTGCATACTCGCCACATAATTTTTGGTCCAAGGTCCAAATTCATGTCGTGTGGGTCTCTGACTCCCACACCACCAAAATGTTTTGGATTGCACAGCACATTCCAGACGACCAAGTTGAATTTCTTTTCGTTGTTCGCCACACCTCCTTGCCACAGAAAATTCTGCATTACTCCATTTATTTTCTAGATAATACTCTGCGGAGCTAGTGAGATGGAGCATAGGTAGATTGGTTGAGCAGATAGGACAACTTTAATGAGGACTATCTTACCTATTAGGTTGAGCCACTTGGATCCCCACACATTAATTTTCCTTTTGAGCTTCTTTATCAATCCATGCTAGTCAACCTTATTTTTTTTCCCTTGAATATGGGGACGCCCAGGTAGTTAAATGAGTTCCAGGAAGTATTCCCTTTAAAGCCAAGAATACGTGCGATCCTTTCCATAACTCCAGGAGTGCAGTTCCAGCCATAAATTTTGGATTTATTAACAATCAACATACCATCCATAGCTTTAATAAAGGTGGAGATCACATTTTTGAATATTTTTGCAATGATGGTGGATGCTCCTCCCAACAAGATTGTATCATCAACAAATTGAGCATTATTTTCCACTCTAACCCCTCTTGCAATATTTAGACCATTGATCTCACCCAGATCTTGTTTCTGCTGCAACTTCCTGCTCAAAGAATCAACTACCATCAGATAGAGAAATGGAGAAAACGATAAGCCTTGTCTAATTCCCATGGTGGCTTGGAAGAACTCGGTTGGTATGCCATTAACCAACGGGGCAATCCATGGACTGCTGATGCACGCCTTGATCCATCTAATGAACCTTTGGGAGAAACCAAACTTTTCCATGCTTTCAAATAAAAAGAAGTGATTTACACGATCAAAATCATTTTCCATGTCAAGTTTGAGAGCCATACCTTGTTGTTTTTTCTCCATGCTGGTATGAATTGCTTCCTGCACTATAATAATATTATCAAGAATTTGACGCTCGACAATGAAACCTCCCTGATTATCCGAGATTATCCTTCCAATTACTTTTTTCAGTCTTGTGGCTAATATTTTTGAGAGGATCTTGTAGGAGGTGTTACAGAGGGATATAGACCTGAAACGATCTATAGAGATGGGTCTGTTTTACTTTGGGATCAGCGTGAGAAATCAAGAGTTTGTGGCTCCATAAACCTTGTCCTTTCTTCTCGTCCAACTCAACATTCTTTTTAGATCCTCCTTGATAAAATCCCAGGAATCCCTATAGAAATTGATGATGAAACCATCAGGGCCAGGTGCCTTATCATCTTTTAGAGACCAAATGGCTTCCTTGATCTCAGATTCAATAATGAGACTTGATAGATCCTTATCGTCGTGCTCCGAGATAAGGGAAGGAATTTCTAAAAGGAGTTCGACCTAGGAAATAGGGTTAGTCTCATCCTTATCCCTGTAGAGGTCACTGAAGTGTTGTAAAACATGTTCTTTGATATCATCCTGGTTTGCAATCTTGTTGCCATCCTTGTCCTTTAGTTACTTTATCATGTTAAAACGGAGTCTTGCCTTTGTTTGTTTATAAAAGTAATCTGTGTTTTTTTCTCCTCCTTTTAACCAAAGTTGTTTGGACATTACCCTCGATTCCTCATCCTCTCCTCTGGATTCTTTGAGGATATCTAAACTTAAATATTTTTCTTGGCTGATTAGAATAGGTGTGATTTCCTCCCTTTCCATCCCGGAGTGGAGAGAATAAAGTTCAGTTTGAAGCTAACTCTTATTGCTGCAAATGCTTGTGTATTCTGATTTTACCCAAGCTTTCAGAACACTTCGAACCCTTCTCAGCTTACTTTCCCACATGAAACTAGGAGAGCCCGATATGTCTGATTTCCAGGCTTATTTTATAATGGCCATGGCTTTTTCCTCTTGCAGCCATGATGCATTGAATCAGAATGGGATGGGGTCAAGATTTACTGGGGATGCTAGCACCAAGCATATTGGTTTGTGATCTAATACAACAGATGGAAAAGCGAAAGAAGTTGGAAAAAGATCTCTAAGGAGGAAAGTGACACTTACCAGGAATCAATTGAGTATGGATGCGATGTAACCTGACACCATCCTTCTATTGTTCCACGTGTATTTCCCATTTTTAATGGTATATCAAGCAGATCTAGCTCAAAAATAAGGTCTTCCAAGTTTTCCCCATAGGGATATCGAACACTGGACCCCCCTCTTTTCTCTATTTGCGCAATAGTAGCATTGAAATCGTAGGCTATTAAGATTTCCTTCCCTTCCATTTCCTCTTTTAAGGCAGCTATACTATTCCAGAAACTTTTCTTGTCTCTACAATGTGCTGGTCCATAAACATTGCATACAAAACTAGAATTTGAATCATCCTTCTCCTTTAATTTAGAAAGAAGCCAATGTTGATTCTCCTTAACGGTTTTAATCTCATATTTGCTTGCAAAGAAGGTTGAAATTCTTCCTAAAGCCCCTCTAGAACTGATGGTAGACCCCTAGCTGCTTGACCAAAAGTGCTGTGAGAGCGCAAGAACCTCCACATCACTCATTTTTGTCTCGTGGAGTAGAAGAATGTCTGGCCTTTCAGACTTGATAATATTTATTATGGCTTCCACCTTGTTCTCTCCGCCCATCCCTCTGCAATTCTAGGAGATATCTTTCATTATTTCTTATTTGATTGAGGCCCTGCTTTAGGCCTACCATCCAATTTCCCTAAGCTTTTATGGTTTTTCAAGAGTTTTGTCTCATCAATGCTCCGCTACCTTCTAAGCTCAATTTCTCTCGTTGCTTCCTGTTCTCTATGGTACCTTTGAGATTTTCTTCCTCTAGTATTAGGAGCAGATTTAGGGATCTCTTGTGACCCATTTGAGGAAGAGTCAGGGGAACACACGAATGTAGAGGCTTTTCTTTGCTTTACCCTTTCCTCCCAAGTTCCTCCATGCGATGGTGAATTGATCAATTCTACTTCGAGCCTTTCATTCTTGGGAGAGGTTGGTGGTATGCTACTACCTGCAAATTCATTGTGTTGCTCATATCTGCCTTCATCCATTGTTTCTTCATTCCCTATCATTTCCTCCTCCTCCACAGTCAAAGGATTAAACTTGTTATTTGTAATGATCTCATTTTCTCCTTGTTTTGCTGATTTTTCATTTTCTGCCTACGGATCTTTTGTCTCATGAGTAACTAGAACCGTTTTCCTTCCCTTCTTCACTTGTTGCCACCCTTCTTCCTGAGTTTTATCCAAGCTTTCCTCAATTGCTTTAGGGATTTTTTACAAAATTTCCATACTCGTGATATTTCCTGCATTTGAACAGAAGCTATTCGTAGTCCACTTTTTGAGTATGTTCTCATCCGTCCATGCATAGGCTTACAATTTCTGGTAGCTCCTTTTCTAAATCTACTTCTACATAGATCCGTACACAAGAAAATAGAGGACCCTTCAATTCTTCCTTGTTTATGTATTTGCCTAGGGAGTTTCCTATTGCCTGTAGCGTTTCATCATTCCAATAATGCAGCGGGAGATGAGGGAGGTGAACCCAGACTGGGACTACTGAGGGAACATCCCTTTCTGGTTCAAATGATACAATCCACTTGTTTAAGTACATCCCCCTAGGTCCCATGAAGTAAGGTCCGCTTCTGAAGATTAGGTCCCTATATTCTTTATTTTCAAACAAAAAAGTGAAGAATCCTTTGCCACAGAAACAATGCTGAAGACCCCCGGAAATCAGAGTCATCCAATTTTTTTTCACCCAATTGTCCATTGTTTTTTGTGATGGTCATATGTCGGTGAACAGTCAAATCAACCCATGCTCACTCAAAGAAAGTGCTTTCATCCTTGAAGCTATCGATAAGATCTGGATCTTAGGAGCATTGGCCATTTTTACAAACCCATCACCTGCATCTGCTGCGGATGGGGGTGGTGCAGGCATTGAGTCTACTAGAGCCCTAAAGGTCGCATCCAAAACCTTCCTTCAATATTTTGGGCTTAGATCTGGAGGATCCATTTGAATAGTCACCCACGACTTGGTCAGATTTGAATCATTCAATCCAACTATTCTAAAATGGTGCTCTACATGTAGATCTGCAGAGATCTATCGGCAACAAATCAAAATTTGGGACAAACTCAAGCCAACACCTACAGCAATCAGCAGTGCTCTATTTCTAGAACACGGGATGCTCACAAGCAAAGCCCAAACGATTGCAGGCTCGGCTCCTCACCACGCCACAATTTTTTTAACATAACTTAAGTTTTTAATTATTCATAAAATTAATAAAACAACCAACAATAATAAATAAATATATAAATAAACACAATCCAATATAATTTCAACAAATTATTATATAAAATATATTTTAATCATCATAAAATTTAATAAAACAACCAACATTAATTAATAAATATAACGTGTCTGGTTGGCAGGTGCGAGTGGAGTCCTTTTTACTCTAAATGAAACAAGTTGAAAGAGTACTCTTGGGGAATTGACACGATGACAAATAATGGTGCTGAATGACTAGCATTAATCAAAGGTCGGGAGCTTGCAAGGAATGTTGGCATTGAGGAATTTGTGGTTTTTGGTGACTTGATGATGGTTGTAAGGGAAGCAAGGAATTTGGTGAAGAATCACAAGAACCCAGCGACCAAGACAAATCACATTCTAACATGCATGGTTAATGAATATAAAGCTATCAACTTCCTCCACCTGTTGAGAGAAAATAACCAGCAAGCGGACATAATGGCTAATAAGGGTGTTGATCTAGACTGTGGAATCTTAGTTTGCGATCAAAAGGTCTACAAGAGAAACTAGATACCTTAAAACACAACAATATTTGAACCCGACATTATAAAGGAAAGTTTCCTATGCCTAGGGTTTAAGAGGCCATCAACGTACCGGGGTTGAAAGGTGGATGCAAATGGTTCTACAAGCAAATACAAACAAGATTCAGAGATTAGAATGGTTCATACCTTAGCCAAACGAAGGTTGATCTAAGAAGCCCTTCAATCCTCTTCTTTCTCCTCTTGCTCCAAGAGACCTGCAAAACGAATGATACCTTCCTCAAACCAAATAGATTATATGAAAAGAGATTATATTCAATGAAACATAAAAACATAATCTGATAAATAACATCATATAATCATAATCGGAGATTCAATATACAATACACATTGATTTGGGAAGAAGAAGGACATCACATCTTTATTAATCTTGAAAACAAGTACACATATACCTTCTCTTCAAGTTCGGCACCTCACGAAACCTTGATCTTGTTCTGCTGCTTCTCTTCTCCAAGGAACTCAGCCTTCAAGCTCTGCAACACAAGGAGATAGATTCCAGGGCAAAGGTGTGGGAAAAGAGAGCTCCAAATCCTCCAGCATAACAATGCAAAGATTCAAGTCCCCTCTCATGGATCTCCCTACCTCTATTTATATGCTCAATAAAGAGTTAGGGTCGAAGACAAAGTAGTTACAACTGAAGGAGTCGGTTGCATAACTACCCAAACTACTCGAATTTCAAAATATGTATTTTTTTGACATTTTTAGGAGGCATACACGAGTTGCAGAGACAACAGTCGCATACATGAGGAGGTATACGTAGGTTGCAATGCAAAAATTCATGTATTTAAGGCGTACGCAAGTATTATATATAGCAAGTCGCGTATGTATGTGGGTTTCCTTAAGGAAACTCATGTACACATCAAAAAACTCATTTTTAGGGTACTTCTAGGCATTTTCAGACTTTGGTGTCTTCTAGAAATTTTTATCTAACACACATACCTTTCCAACGGTGTAGAGATGAGGTCAAATGGAGTTACAAAACTATAGATATGGGTCCTCCAAGTTAGGTGTTTTTTCAATGACTTTCATGAAGTGTCGTCATGGAAGTGTTGACATGCGACCAAATCATGGGAAATTCGTCACAGGCAGAGATGTATCATTTTGAGCTATAATAGATGCCCCCTAATGTATGAGGTTAGAGGGGAAGACAATAGCCGAAATACATTATAAAGGAAACATTTGAGTATGGAGAGAGCAGAGAATCCAAGATCGAAAGGCTCGAACAAAGGTACCTGAAAGAGAGATAAATGTTAGAAAAAACTGATCTCTGGGACATACAAGTCCATATACAAAACATCTCCATAAAGATATAGGCGGATACAACATATGTATAACTGATGAAACTATCATGGTCGCTCAATATGCAAAAAGGTGCCATATCAAATCTAAAGGAGTCATGGCCACAAATGAACAAGGTGGATCCATACTCAACAATTGATCATAGCCACAAAAATACAAGGTGGATCTATGTCTCAACAAAATGTCATATAAAGTGTGACAAGGTCTTGCATAGCTTGGGAAATAGCAAAAGATGATAATGCTACTGTCGATCCAAGGTCTTCAATCCAAACCTGCCCAAAAGGTACGAATCCTATCCATGCGAATAAAGGAGCTGAAGTCGAACATGGAGGAAACTGTTTGATTACCGGTCAATAATGAGAACCGTTAACAAACACGAGGGAAACCACGATTAATGAAAATGGTCCCCAAGGTACCTAGTACATTCTAACAAGTGTGAATACAAGAAATTGAAGTCGAACACTTGAAGAATCCATCGAGCAGGAGACATTAAGGTATTCCCACTACCCAATAGTGAGGGAAATTGCCATTGATGACTGCAATCCCCAAGGTACTATCATAAAACTCTAAATCTCATCACTAGAGCAAGATGTGTTGCAGTCGATAGGAAGAGATCCGTTGGAAGGAAGGCATTAAGGCATCCTTTATCATCCAACATGAGGTAAGTCAAAGACTAATTGGATCTAGAATTGGTACTTAATTTCACGATAAGAAATGCTGAAGACATCATGTAATGAACTGATACCAGGGAATCGCAGACACAAAAGGTTAAGGCAACTGCAGAATGACCAACAAAGGTTTAATACTTGAACAGTGAGCACGACACAAAAGTGACTTAGGCATCTTTTGACACGAAAAAGACCAACGACACAAATCTGCAATGTAGGAGACATTGACAGATTCCCCATATAATTGGAAAAGAAACCAACTGGAGGAGTAAGAAACTTTGAATCGGGATAAGGCCAAAATACTAGGACCCAACTGTTGATAGACTCAAAACTGGTGCTTTGTTCAAGGAAATAAGACTTGCTTCCATGATGTAAAATACATGGGAATGACCTTCCCTTCCCCTCTTTCTTGTAAAGGTTTAACGAGTCCAAGAAAGCAAACTTGGGACCATCTTCATTTTTGGCAAGCTCGAAGAAAAGACAGAAGAATGCTTGATAAAGCACTTATTTGTGGATTTTATGATCCTGAACTAGTACATGCTTGACGTTGTTTTCATAGTTTAGGAGTCTAAAAACTCCAAAGAAGACTCCAAGGGGGTGCTTTTTCATACAATTTAGTCTCCTGAGGTTGAAAAAGTATAAAACATACCAAAGAAGAACTCTCTTAACTTCCGAAGAAGAAAAGGTGCACCTTTTTCGTACTTAGTCAGGGAGTTCTGAAAAAGGTTAAATTACCACCTACCCAACGCTCCTTCAAAAGAAACATATAGCCTGAGTTTTACGAGTGTGAAGGAAGGCAAGATCACTCGAAAAGATCCATTTGATTACGAGAAATGGGGCTTACAATAGTAAACTCGATGCTTTGTTGTTTAGTTTTTAACGAGCATGACAAATACATAAAGTACACTCAGAATATTTTTCATGTTTTGGTCCAGAGCACGAAAAAAAGAAAACTAAGCTCATATTGGGGGTTCCTTTTTCGTAAGTTTAGTCCCTTAGGTCTGTAAAAGCGATAAACCTATGCCTGAGAACACTCTTCTCAATTCCATAGAAAAGAGTGTTACTTTCTCGTATTATTCCACATGGTCTGAGAAAGTGATAACCTACCACCAATGTGGATGCCCATTCACATATTCTTAACGAGCTTGAATGGATAAGTTTACTCGGCATTCAAGTCTATTTTGAGGAGTTAGACCGAAACTCAATATCTTTTCCGTGAAGTTTTAACATGTTCGAAAAAGTCAACTTGCGGCCTCCTTACTGTTTTTAACAAGCTCGAAGGAGATCAGAAAGAATGCTCTAAATGTAAGGAGACAAGTGTCAAGGGAAAGATAAACTAGTTCCAAGCGCGAGGAACAAACCTATGCATAATGCAAGGAACATGTGCAAGATAAAGACACTCAGGGAAAGTCTCCTCAAGGTAAAGGGTGTCCAGTTGCAAAGGAAAAATTATATAAGGCTTAGCAACGATGAGAACAAACATGAGGGCTTATACAAGGAGCTAAAAGCATGGAAGCTGGCATCAGGCTCATAAGTGCGAGCATGGCACATGCAAATGCAGTTACAACTTGAACAACAAGACATAGGCAGTAAATAGTTGTGAAACCAACTAAGAATCCTATCTCCAAGAAACAACAGCATTGGGATCATATTCAAAAGAAAACATTCGATGCGGGTCACTTTGGTAGAAACACATGTGACTTTGCTATCTTCTATAAAAGGTAAAGTCAAGAAAGAATCGACTGAAGAAGAATCTATAGCACCAAGGCTCGAGGGTTTATAATCAGTAAGATTAACCTCAGAAGGAGAGAAAAAATCAACAAGGGAGATAGAGTCTGCAGGAACAAACTCAGTATCATAGGATTTGAAAAATTCATCGGAAAAATCAAACTCATCAAGATCACTGACTTGCTGATCAAAGGGAGAGTTCGAAGACTCAACAAGACCAATAGAAGGAGATCGATCAATAGAAAGATCAAGATTATTAAGAAAATTAGGGTTAGACTTAGTCACAATTGAACCGACATCCAAAAGAAGGTTAGACTGTATCAAAGACTCTAGGAAGACTTCATCCGAAGGAAGGAGATCATCCAAGATAGGACACATGTCTAAACTTTCAAATGGATTGACAGAGTGCAGAGAGAGCTCCACAGTCTATATAGGATGACTCAACTGGTCAACTGCTGGGACCAAGTCTCGAGAAGGTAAGCATGAAAACAGAGGCTGCTTCTCAGTAGCAATTGAACACAAAGGACATGAGGCCACATTTCTCACCTGTGGTGGGGTAGTGTCTATAGAAACACTGGGAATCGATAAAGGAAAGACCTGGTCTCTAGTTGGGTCAGGAAAAGGATCAAGAAAATCCAACTGATCAATAGTGACAATTTCTTCGCCATGATTAAAGTACATCACATGAAAGAATGTTGACACCACAGCTTGAATGGCATAGACATAATCACATCCAAGGAGCATATTGAAGTCCAATGGGTCTTCTATCACCATGAATTCAACTAAGACAGTCTTCCCACTCAAAGTAATAGGTGTTTGAGTTAGAATTCCCAAGGCTATACAAGTTCTTCTATCAAATGCCAGTAACTGACTAGTAGTCGACACAAGGCTGGGAGATCCCATGCCTAGCCAAGCACGGGCAGACAAAATACTAACTGAGGCTCCTTCATCAACAATACAACAAGCAATCGTGTAAGGTTCAACTTTGACCTTTATCTGGAAAGGTGCATTAGAAGGAAGGCACGGCTCAACTAGGCTATCCCAATCAAAGGAAGCAATCTGAGAGCTTGGTGGGGGTTGATCCAAAGCGAGTTCAGTGCCCCCTTGTTCAGTAAGTTCTAAACTGGCAATGAAGAAAATTTGACTATCAGACACTTCACTCTCCAAAGGAAGAGTGGGATTGATCGATAATGAATTCGATTCAACCGCTTCATGAAAGTCACTCTCTGAAGGGAGAGTGGGATTGACCAAAGATGACATTGGTTCAATCACATCAGAATCACTCTCTGAAATAAGAGTGGGATCAACCAAAGCTGATATTGGTTCAACCACTTCATCAACCAAAGTTTGAGTAGGTTTTTGAGAAACTATAGGTTGTTCAGGAGAAGGAAATTCTTGAGTCTCAGATCACACTCTTCACACCTCTGCGATAGCAGGGCACTGGTGAGTAAGATGATCTCCCTCACATAGCTTACAAGGGAAATTAAGTTTTCACTTCGAACGACTATTTTTCTCAACAATGTCAACATGACTAGCAGTGGCTGACTGTTTTCTCTTAGCATGACCTACAGAGGCTGAGAGTTTTCCCCCAGCATGACCACCAGAGGCTGGGTGACTGGGTCCAACCTGACTAAGAGAGGCTGGTTTTTGAGAGACTTCAGGATGTTGAAAAATGGGATGATCATGAAACCAAACTCTTCGCACCTCCACGATAGAAGGGAATTTATAAGTAAGGTGATCTCCCTCACAAATATTACAAGGAAACTTGGGCTTGCGTTTTGAATGGGTAGTCTTTTCAACAGTGTCAACATGACTCACAGTGGTTAACGGATTGTCTTCAGCATGAACTTTAGAGGCTAAGAGACTGCCCCCAACATGACCTGCAGAGGCTGAGAAACTGGGTCCAACATGAACTACAAAGGTTGGATGGGCACCACCAACATGAACAACAGAGGCTGAATGGTTAGGATCAACATGATTTGCAACAGTTGAGTGTGTGCCCCCAGCATGAACTACAGAGTCTGGGTGGATGGATCCAACATGACTTGTAGAGGTTGGAATGGGGAGTTTCAACTTGAACATTAGAGGTTGAACGGGTGCCCTTAGCATGAACTACAGAGGCTGAGTGAATGGATCCAACATGACCTGGAAAGGTTGGAAGGATCCCACTAGCATGATCAACAGAGGCTGGATGGTGAAGATCAACTTGAATTACATAGGTTGAGTGCTTAGATCCAACATGACCTATAGAGGTTGGATAGGTTCCCCCAGCATGAACTGCAGAGGCTAGGTGGTGAGGTTCAACTTGATGTATAGAGGTTGAACGGGTGCCCCCTTGCTTATGTGCCTTCTTCCTATTCCTTCTTCTTTTACTCCTTTTAGACTATCGGTTACTAGTATCAGTACTTTCACCGCATGAGGTAGAAGGAGAAGGAGAATCAACTACAGGTGAAGGGGAAGCAATATTTTGATGCCCTTGATATAAGGAGCTTACTTGAGAAGCATCAAGAGCATTCAAGACGGTTGGAGTGGAAAACAACCACACCGGTAGCCCTAGGGTGAATCTAGGTAGATTCAGGGTGGTCATCAAGGGAACACCAACATTCCACATGAGAGGAATAGTACAAGGAGTTCCCAGCATGGGGATCTCTTGGTTAGTTTTCAAAGGGGAGTTAGCCATAGTTTCAAACAAGGAGACAAATTATGAGGTTGACATGCAACCAAAAGTGCAAAGCACACACCTAAAGGTACATTAAGTACAGACAAACCACACAGCACTAACTAAAAATTCCTAAAGCCAAACAGATAAATAGGTATAATATATGCCTTCCAGAAGAAAGCTGATAGATAGTTACTTGGAGTCCTCGTAGATGTTCTTAGGAACACACAAAGGAATCACCCACCGCCCTCCCACACCTTTTACCAGGGTTACCTTCCAAGCCTGTCCAAGGTCAACCAGAAATAGCCTTCCGATGTACCTGTGTATGAACCCTAGATATCAAAGATACTAAAGGCTACCTTAACTATATTGAAAGTCTGGGGGGACAGTCGCAATCCTGGTTCGTACGCATGGGTAGGGTAGCAAAGCCCAAAATCATGTCTAAGACAGAATCCCCAGATGCGCAAAAACATTGGTCTACGCTTTGACAAGGAATCGGAGGGTTCTCTCCTCAATCCAAGTCTACACGTAGCCTCATGCTTAATTCCCGTTTGAGAGGAGCTTCCCAGATACAATCAACATACAAAAGGGTTTACCTAGTGATTGGCCAACTACATCTGAAATTTTAACACTTGTGGAGAGTTGAAACTCCCTAATCCACAAGTATAGCCTAAGCTAGTTGGTGTATGACCCTATAAAATAAAACTTACTAATAATTTTTAAATTATATCGTCTATTTTAAGGGTTGTTTTTAGTCATAGGGTAAATGGCGTGAAACTTATGTGGTGTTTTGACTCAAAGTTGAAACAAAATGACCAAGCCAAGAGAAATGAAATGCAAAAAGCAAAAACTATCATCTTTTCTTTTTCAAATAGAAACTTGAAAGCCACAAAAGAACAAATTCTTTTTTATTTATTGTTTAAATAATGATATGCAGTGTATTAAAGACAAAACCCTAATCGACATGCATATTAAAACACTATATGTTCTTTTTCTTTTTCTTTTATAAATGAAAAATAAAAACTACCTACAAACTAAATGTATGAATATAACAAGAACAAAGCAAAAGGAAATTTGATATACAACCACCAAACAGACTCTACAATGCCCTAAAGTTAGTATAAACCCTGCTTGGAAGGAAGGCTTGCATAAGAGACAAGTCAACTATTTTGGCATGGTGAAGTTAACCAACAAAAGAAGAAGGAAACCAACACCAACAAGCTTCTGAACTCAGACAAAGATCACTAACAAAGAGTGACCAAAAACATAAGCCAAAAATCATGCCAAGCAAAGGAAGCAGGGGGAAAGAGCAAAGAACAAACCCTAATGCTATAAAAAGGCTTATCACATTAATAAAGAACAACCAAAATGGATGACACTAACTCCTTGGAGTCATGCATCTGCAGAGGACACCAAAAAACCTACCAAACAACCCACAAGAGCAGAAAAAACCACAAAAATGAGGAAAAAACACTGTTTTAAGGGCACACGCGGGTTGTACTACTGATAGGTCGCATTTCATACGCGGGTTGATAGTACAACAAGTCGTGTGTACAAGCACATGCGGGTTGTATTACTGACAAGTCACGTATCGTACGCTGGTTGATAGTATAGAAAGTCACGTGTACCAAACCAAACACGTGACTGTTCAGTCTGGAACTCGCTTATGGGTGGAAAAAATCCCAAAAAAGGTCAAAAAATACCTTAGGAAGGAAGGGGAGGTGTTCTATCAGACTGATAAAGAGTTCCTAAGTGGAAAGAAAGACCTGAAACCTTACAAAATACTGAAATAAATACAAAGAAAACCCAAACAGACAAGGCTCTCCCCAGCGGATTCGCTAGTTCTGTTGTAAAGGAAATTTTCCTATGGCTAGGGTTTAAGAGGCCATCAACGTACTGGGGTTGAAAGGTGGATGCAAATGGTTCTACAATAAAATACAAACAAGATTCAGAGATTAGAATGGTTCATACCTTAGCCAAATGAAGGTTGATCCAAGCATCCCTTCAATCCTCTTCTTGTTCCTCTTGCTCCTCTTGCTCCAAGAGACCTGTAAAACGAATGATACCTTCCTCAAACCAAATAGATTATATGAAAAGAGATTATATTCAATGAAACATAAAAACATAATATGATAAATAACATCATATAATCATAATCAGATATTCAGTATACAAGACACATTGATTTGGGAAGAAGAAGGACATCACATCTTTATTAATCTTGAAAACAAGTACAAATATACCTTCTCTTCAAGTTCGGCACCTCATGAAACCTTGATCTAGTTCTGCTGCTTCTCTTCTCCAAGGAACTCAACCTCCAACCTCTGCAACACAAGGAGATAGCTTCCAAGGAAAAGGTGTGGGCAAAGAGAGCTCCAAATCCTCCGGCATAACAATGCAAAGATTCAAGTCCCCTCTCATGGACCTCCCTGCCTCTATTTATATGCTTAATGAAGATTTAGGGTCAAAGATAAAGTAGTTACAACTGAACGAGTCAGTTGCATAACTACCCAAACTACCCGAATTTCAAAATATGTATTTTTTTGACATTTTCAGGAGGCGTACGTGAGTTGTAGAGACAATAGTTGCATACATGAGGAGGTATACACAGGTTGCAATGCAGAAATTCACATATTTAAGGTGTACGTGAGTATTATATATAGAAAGTCGCGTACGTACGCAGGTTTCCTTAAGGAAACTCACGTACACATAAAAAAACTCATTTTTAGGGTACTTCTGAACATTTTCAAACTTTGGTGTCTTCTAAATTTTTTTAGCTAACACAGATATCTTTCCAACGGCCTAGAGATGAGGTCAAATGAAGTTACAGAACTCTAGATATGGGTCCTCCAATTTATGTGTTTTTTCAGTGACTTTCATGAAGTGTCGTCATGGAAGTGTCGACATGCGACGGAATCATGGGAAAGTGGTCATAGGCAGAGATGTATCATTTTGAGCTATAAAACCCAAAATATGATGTCATCCAACATTTTGTACGGATGTGTCGAACATCAATCATTGAAAAGAACGGTGATCAGGAAAGTTTTATAGAGCCGTCGAATATTCGACACATCAGACGTCGCATATCCGACCCCCCAGAGTGTCGAATATATGACCCTGAAGTGTCGAATTTTTGACGATATGGTGTCGAATATCCAATGGTCTGTCGACCCAAAAGTGTCACATATCTGACCCAAGTATGTTGGTTTTTCGACCCCTTAGCGTCGGTTGTCCGACGGTATGTGTAGGTTTTAAAAAAAAATAATGTAAGGTTTACATGATTTGAAATTTTTGGTCCCATATTTTCAATGGTAACTATGTTCAAGGTGTCAAATATCCGACGCCTGGCCTTTATAAATATAATTTTTTTTAAACATTTCAACATGTTTGTTGTAGAAGCGACGGATGATTTGCTAAATTCTCGACGGATGATTTACGAAAATTATTTGTTCCTTGAAGGAAGTTTTCAGGAATTGTTTTATTCTTCAATGGGCGGTTGTGGGAAATTTTTTTCCATCGACAGACAGTTTGCCGGGAATTTTTATTCTTCGAATTCTCTCCGTTTGACAAAATGTTGATGCATGGAACTTGATTTTTTAAGACAACCGGTTATATTCATTCACGAAGTTTGAGACAAAATGTCAAATAGAAATATTCCAAATCCAAACGAATACAACTGACAATTGCTTGCTAGACTATGGGATGCAGCGAAATGAAGGCATGATGGAAAATGTTATTGTTCGTGTACTCAATGCAGGGGATTTAAGAGGAGAAGAATATTGATCTCAATAGCCACAAAACATTGCAGGGAACATGGACACGCTAAGGGGGAGAACGAATATCGTCCATTTGTAGATTTAGCATTATAAAGTTTATTATATTCTTTTTTTGGTAATTGTATGTATTATTTTTATTTTTCATATATTAATGTATATCTATTGATGTTTCCATGTATTTATATTAAAGGAAAGAGACCCTACATCATATCGTCCAAAGGAAGTGCTTTCAAAACAAGTTTAGGATCAGGATCATGGAGCATGTATGGTTAATGGAGAACAAGTGAATGATCATATTGAACAAGATGATCATACCGATAATCTAATTGAAGATGATGGTACAAATACATTGATCCATGATTCATTTAATGTTAGAATGGATGATTATGATGATGTTGATAATGAAAATGATGATGAATTTGATGATGTTCACGATATACCTCTTCTCGATAAGGCATATGAACCCCTTTATGAAGGCTCCAAAACAAATCTTCTCTCTGCTGTATTGTTGATAATGAACTTGAAGGTTATGAATGGTCTTTCAAACCTTACAATCACACGGATGCTAAGGTATGTAAAATAATCCATCACATATATAGGATCATGATAAAGTTTATCTGTATTCCTCTAATAATTTTATGGTTAACTCATTATTGATCATCGTACGGATGAAGCATGTTCCGTTAATATTATTTATTTATTACATTAACTATTTTTTTTATTTTTGTGTAGCTTGATAGCTGAATTTTTGTTACCACCATCAAGTATTTTACCTCGCACATATCGACATTTATCTTCCATCATGAAAGAGATTGGAATGCATTATGAAGCAATTCATGCATGCCTCGATGACCATGTTATATATTATAATCAGCATGAATTTGCAACAGAATGTCTGGAATGTCATGTAAGTAGATATCGTACAGATAAAGTAAAAAAAAAGGTGCCTCAAAAGGTTCTTCATTATATTCCCATCATTCCACGTTTGCAACAACTGTTCAGGTGAAAAAACATAGCGCAATTTATGAATTACCATGCCAGGAACATAAGTCAAGATGATGTTATCTGAATGCCTGCAGATGGTTCTGCTTTTAGAGATATGGAGGAAAAGTGGCCTCACTTTAAAGAAGAACCATGTAATCTTAGGATTTCTTTGGCAGCAGATGGTGTTAATCCATTTGCATAGATGAAATCCATTTACACGGTGTGGCCTATTTTTGTTATCAACAATAACATTCCTCCATGGTTGTCAATAAAGAGGGAGCACATAATGTTGTCGACGATTATTCCAGGTTTTTTTGTCAAAAATTGTTTTATTTATAATGTAGTTGTGGCATCTCATTTGTCATATTATGTTTCTTAATTTCATATATATATCTATTATTTTACTCTTGTGCATGGTTTATATATCTTAATGGTTCTCATAATGATATATTTTATATGTACTTCAAATCAATCAGGTAAGTTCCTAGTCAAAGATATGAATGTATAAATCGAACCTCTTATAGATGAGCTACTGAAGTTATGGAATGGCATAACTATGTATGACGTATCTAGACCAATATGACAAAGGCAATTTCAATTCCATGCAATTGTTGTATGGACAATACATGATGCCCCTGGGTTAACTTCATTTTGTGGTTTGTAATTTTAAGTTCCACTTTAATTGCATTTAATGATATGAAGTGGTTAGAATAGTTTATATATGAATATATTTGACATAGATATTATGTATCTAAATATTGTAGGTCTTCAAACAAAGGGTAAATTTGCATGTCTAGTTTGTGGTCCTAAGATAAAATCTCGTCATTCAAAAAGCTTAAGAAAGGAGGTGTTTGATGAGTATAGGCATTTCCTCTCTAAGAATCACAGGTATAGAACAACTAAAAAAAAAAATTTCAATGGGAAGTAGGAGACTGCATTAAAACCACAGAGAATGACACCTCACCTTTGGAAGACGCAATACAATAGAAATCGTCATCATGGTACGTATGGATCATCGTATATGAATTGTTATGTATTTTAATTTTTATTGTGAGTTGTTTACTGTAGTGGCCATATTTTATTTATGATGTAATTTATTTATAAACTAGTATTCATGATGTCCATCGTGATCATGAAGGCATTAATGGGCTTCCACGAGGAATGAAAAGTTATCCTATTCAATTCAGCAGGTTGCCCTACTATGAGCACCTACAAATTGCTCATTTGTTTGATACAATGCATATTGGAAAGAATTTTACTGAAACCTTATGGCGACTACTAGAGCTAAGGAGGGAGAAAAATAAAGTTGTGAAAGCTTGCAAAGACATTCAAGAAAGCAACCATGCAATGAAAGACGTCATCCAATTTCATACCAACGGAGAACAAGTTAATATAAACTCAATTCCATGGATTTTTACGGAGCAACAAAGCAATGTTGTCAAAGAAGTAATGCAAAAATTAAATTTCCCACTGGATTTTGTGTGAACTTGAAGAATATCATAACCAAAAAAGGTGATTTTGTGGGGGCCAAAACACATGATTGGCATCTCTTCATCAAGGTAATTATTATTGTTATGTCCATATAATTTTTTTTTTCATTTTACTACGTATATTTTTTTTCTTGTTTGTATACTCTTTGCTTAATAAATGGCGTGGTTTGTATATTGATACAGTATGTTCTACCTCTCTCTCTCTCTCTCTCTCTCTCTCTCTCTCTCCCGGACAACTTTGACAACAATGTCAAACAATTTATATATAATCTTGGTAAATACATGAGGTAACTAGCGATTACTTGCATGTGCTTAGTGTTTCTTTAATTCTCCGTATAATTTATATTTGTTTTTTTGTGCACTATTTTAGCATATATTGTAATTTAATGTTTATTTTTGTTAAATATCGTTATTGGTTTGCGTCACTTGTAGATTGTTGACATCTAAAGAAATCCATTAAGAAGATATAAAGTATTGGAGGATAGAAATTACTCGTCTCATGTGTGAAATACAGAAGCATCTACCATTAGAATTTTTCAATGCACAAGAACACTACCTCATACACCAAGTTGACGAGATTGAGTTGTGTGGACCTGTGCACTCAAGGTCCATGTAGATGGTTGAGAGGCACTTGAAATTTATGAAGGGTTTAATGAGACAACGAGCACATGCTGAGGGTTCTATGATGGAAGGATATACGGTATACCAAAACATGTTGTATGTTAATGAATATCTTCCTATTTTAGCATCAAAGCTCAATTTACGTCGCATTTGTGATCCAGAATCCAATAACAACTTTGAAGGGGAGCAACTGAAGGGGAAAGGTAGATTGAGGAAGCCGAAAGGTAATTATTAGCTAGTGGATGTTTATTATATCAGTCATATTCTAATTGTATTTTCTAGTCATAATTGCTTCAATTAAGAGCATATACTTTGTTCAGGAGATTTACACCTTTCTTTCATTTTAATGGTTATTGTCATTAAACAGTTGGTCGAGAATGGGATGCAATTCATTTATACATCGCAACAATCTTGAATGGATGAAGGTATGGATTGAACGATGCAAACAATCGGGTCATGGAATATCATGGGAAGGTGTGGCTTCATTGGTAAAAGCAACACAACGCAATGGAGATAGAAATCTAACAGAAAGGGAAATCGATTTGGCATATGGTGTAAAAGATAAAATGGCAAGCATATAATTAATCAATCCCTCTAAATCTTTTATTTTGAAAATTACATTTTGACGTACATGTTATTCTTTTCCATGTATTGTTGCATAAGGACTAAATGGTTGTGTAATCTTTTCATGTATTACTTATTGCAGGTAAAACGCCATAAGGCTATGGTCTACAATGGAGGTAGATATCAGATCAAAAAATTGGATGAAACAAATAAACCATCAGATTCTGGGATATCTGTTGTCTTTGAGGTTACGAATGTTTCACCTAGAACTAACAGACATCCAGAAGTCTCAGAAAATAGATACTATGGGTATTTAGAAGATATTATACAGTGTGACCTTAAATCCTTTAAGGTAGTTCTATTCGTTTTCAAATGGTACAGGTTATGATTGAATCAACGTGATTCTGATAGAACTATTATTGAACATGATAATGGATTTACCATGGTAAATACAAGGTTGTTTGATCCAGGAACAGAGCCCTATGTTCTTCCAAGCCAATGTGAATAAGTATTTTACTCAGAGGTTTTAGGTAAAGAGGGCTGGTCATTTGTTGTAAGACACGATCCAAGGGGAAGGTCGGTAAAGTATAAAATAGACGATGCTAATGAAGAGGGTTCTCTGGAAGAAGGATACGATGACGTAGGTCATGATCAACATGAGTTAGATGATGATGATGATCTAGCAGAAGATGTACTCCAAGAAAAAATTGAATCCGATGATGTAGCAAATAATGCCAATGAAAGTTATACCGATGATGACACGATGAGCATAACTGATGATGATTACAATGATGATATGGCCAACCCTTACAATATTGACTCTGGATTTGATGATACAGATGATGACTTGGATGAAGAAGACTATGACATGGATGAAGAAGACGATGAAATATAATTAATGAAAGGTAAATATCCTCATGATCATTGTCATCATCGTCATCAAAATCATAATTATCATCATCATTGTCATCATCATCGTCATCAAAATCATAATTATCATCATCATCTTCATCATCATTGTCATCATCGTCATCATCATCATCTTCATCATCATTGTCGTCATCATCATCATCATCATCATCATCATCATCATCTTCATCGCCATCATTAAAATTAAACCTAGATCAAATTAATTACTTCATATCATCGTCATCGTCATATTGTCTTCATATCATCTTCATCTTCGTCTTCATCATCGTCATCATATCATCTTCATCATCGTCATCCTCATCAACATAATCATCACCAACATCATCATCTTCATCATAATCGATGAAGATGACATCATTATCCTCATGATCATTGTCATCATCATTATCATTATCATTGTCGTCATCAAAATCATAATTATCATCAGCATCATCATCGTCATCATCATCGTTTTCATCATCTTCATCATCGTCGCCATCATCATCATCATCATCATCGTCATCTTCATCGTTGTCATCATCATTAAAATTAAACCTAGCTCAAATTAATTACTTCATATCATCGTCATCACTGTTTATAGCATCGTTATCGTCATATCATCTTCATCATTGTCATCGTCTTCATCATCATCATCCTCTTCAACATAATCATCATTTTCATCATAATCGATGAAGATGACATCGTTATCCTCATGATCATTGTCATCATCATTATCATTGTCATCGTCATCATCAAAATCATAATTATCATCAACATCGTCATTGTCGTCGTCCTCAAAATCATAATTATCATCATCATCTTCATCATCATCGTCATCATCGTCGCCATCATCATCATCTTCATCGCCATCATCATCATTAAAATTAAACCTAGATCAAATTAATTACTTCATATCATTGTCTGTAGCATCGTCATCGTCTTCATCATCATCATCGTCATATCGTATTCATCATCGTCATCATCATCGTCATCCTCATCAACATAATCATCACCAACATCATCATCTTCATCAATGATAATCGATGAAGATGACATTGTTATCCTCATGATCATTGTCATCATCATCATCATTGTCATTGTCATCATCAAAATCATAATTATCATCATCGTCATCGTCATCAAAATCATAATTATCATCATCATCTTCATCATCGTCATCATCATCGTCACCATCATCATCATATTCGTTGCCATCATCATCATTAAAATTAAACCTAGATCAAATTAATTACTTAATATCATCGTCATTGTCGTTTGTAGCATCGTCATCATCTTCATCATCGTCATCGTCATCGTCAACGATGAAATATAATGAAAGGTAAATATTTAATTAGACCTATTCTTTTATCTTATTTCCTTTTAAAAAGAGTTACGGACATCATCATCATCATCATCATCATGTGGATCATCATCGTCATCATCCTCACCATCCTCATGATCACCATCCTCAACATCATCATCATCATCATCATCTTCATCATATATAATCATCATCATCATAATCATCATCATCATCATCATCATAATCATCATCATCATAATCACCCTCATCGTCATCTTCATCATCATTGTCGACGTCGTCATCGTCGTCTTCATCATCATGACCATCATCATTGTCATCATCATTATCATTGTCATCGTTGTCATCAAAATCCTCATTATCATCATCGTCGTTGTCAGTGTCGTCATCATCGTCATCATCATCATCATAGTGTGAAGATTAGTGTTTTAAAACACTAATATCTTGATAGTGTGAGTTAATTATATTGCCAAATACTATAAATAAATATTAATTTAAAGTGATTTATGCCTAAACCTTTATCATTTGATAATGCACATAAGCTACATTGTAGTTAGTAACACACATGGTTTTCTTTTGACATGATATTTGCTAATAAAAATAAAGTAAATATAGCTATAAATATTTAATTTTATTTATATTTGAAATATTTTTCCATAAAATATTTTATATGAAATTTTATAATTTATCATTTTATTTTTGTTTTGAATGTTTTAAGTTTATTTTAAAAAAGTATTTAATTTAAATAAGATATTTATATAGAAGAATGTAGTTAGCAAAATTGATGTCCAAAATTTTTACTTAGTTTATTGCTATAATAAAAAGATTAGATGTTAAGAATGTAGAACATAACATTAATGTTTTTTTTTTATCTTTTACATATCTTATGGCTCACGAAAAGATATTAGATTCCAAATTTTTCATATATCTTTGGTCTTACCGCAACTTTATAGTTTGGTGACAAACATCAAAATCATTTTAGATATTTAGACTTTGTTAAATCGCCACAACAATGGCTTCTTAAGTCATTTAAATGTTGTCATTCCACCCACCAAAGTTTGACTCTCCTAATTGTTGTCATTCCACCCACCAAAGTTTGACTCTCCTAATTGTTGTCATTCCACCCACCAAAGCTTGAGTCTCCTCAATAGCATATTTGTGCCTTATAGCTATTAAATAAGGCATATGTCAAGGTTCTTAGTAAAAGTGTATGTGATAATAAATCATTGCTCTCTTCTTTCTTTTATTAGGAATTTTTGACTTTTTTTATGATGGTGATGACAATGATGATGACAATGTTACCATACTGGTCTATCATATTTTGTTATATTGAATCCAAGCTCAAAAAGGGCAAAAATAAGATTATAACGATTATAAAAGAATTGGGTCCTTTTTAATTTGGAAATTGATTTAAAAAGAAAATTGCCAAGCCATGCATGATTTCAAAATCATCATCCTCATGTTCATTGTCATCATCATCATCATTGTCATCGTTGTCATCAAAATCATAATTATCACCATCGTCGTCGTCGTCGTCGTCATCCTCACCATCCTCATATAATCATCATCAACATCATCATCATCATCATCTTCATCATCGTCATCTTCATCATCATCGTCTTCATCATCATCGTCTTCATCATCAGACATCATCATCTTCATCATCATCGATGTCATTATCACACATCATCATCACATATCATCATATTCATCACACATCGTCATCATCGTCATCATCATCATCATCATCATGTGGTTCATCATCGTCATTATCCTCACCATCCTCATCATCATCATCATCATCATCTTCATCATCATCAACATCATCTTCATAATCATCATCATCATCTTCATCATCATCATCATCATCATCGTCTTCATGAACATCATCATCATGTGGTTCATCATCGTCATCATCCTCACCATCCTCATCATCATCATGAACATCATCATCATCATCATCATCATCTTCATCATCATCATCATCATCAACATCATCATCCATCAACATCATCATCATCCATCATCATCATCATTGTCCTCATCATTGTCGTCATCATCATCATCAACATCATCGTCGCCATCAACAACATAATCAGCATCAGCATCAACATCGTTAGAATTTTCATCATTTCATATGATATCAAGATGGTCATCACCATCACCATCATCATCATCATCATCATCTTCATCATCATCATTGGTGTCATCTTCATCATCATCATCTTCGTCTTCATCATCATCTTCATCCTCATAATCAACATCCTCATCTTCATCAGCATCATAATCATCATCATAATGATTGGCGTCATGGATAACATCATGATCATCATCGACATACTCATCCTCATCATCATAGATTCATTGCACACATAAAGACTCACATAGATACACCCCCCTCTTTGTATATAAAAAAAAATAAAACATAGTATAAATAAATAAATAAAATAAAACATAGTCTATATATATATATATATATATATAATAAAGCATTAATTAATTAATTAAAACATAAAACAATATATATAAACAATTATAAAACAATTATTTATAATACACATATATAAATAAAATAACAAAAACATAAAACCATAAAAAAACACTAAGAGTGGCGCACTATTTTCCTTTCAGCTTCACGAGAAAGCTTCTTTTGTGCATCTCGTCGGGTGCTTGTGTTCAATGATCATGAGAAAGCTTCTTCCTCTATGTTGTGCATCTCGTTGGGTGCTTGTCGTTCAGTGATCAAGGGTCGATCTGCGTAACTTGGCCGGAGAATAATATCAGTGGGAGCAACGATTTGGACAGTGGGAGCAACGATTTGGACCAGCCACAAAGACTAAGGAGAGTGGATTGTGGTTTTGTAGCAGACAAGGAGGCCAATTGTCAGTCGAGACAATGCATCCCAAAATTGTAAGTACCATGCCCTAATTCATGTCTATTTTTAATTTTTTAAGATAGTCCTGCAAATCTCCAGGGTTTCTTAGCTAATAGAGGAAAGGAAGAGGCTATTAGAGCAGGTTAGACCCAGGTTGTGCAGGGTTGGTGTGCTTCAATCCCACCTTCTCAATTTAGGCTTTGGATAAAGCAAACCCCCATTTTTACGGGGTCAGATAGTCCTCACTCTCTCATCCAGTGGTGATGTGTTCCTTCTCACTCGGTTATGGTGAATGGGATCTTGTGTGGGTGAGCACTTAGACACCTCATTTATATACCTTGCCTACTTGATTACTTTACTTTTACCAACAACCCAAAGGGTCTCTGTCTATACTACTTGCTTCTTCACCAACATGAATCCTTCCTTTTTTAACCTTTGTTTGTAATGCATCTGAATTCAACTGTGAATTTTTTTGAGAGGAAAGCAATAAAGGAAAAAGGATTTCAAAGTATTCTGCCTCAATGGTGCGTTCAACAGATCCCCCAATAGTAGGAATATAATAGATAGTTGTGTTATCTTTATCAGCTTTCAAACATGGGTTTTCTTCGCTGTGCATGCATTTACATTGATCAACTAATGATAGACCCAATGCTCCTAGCCCTAGCGAACCGAACATGTGGGAATGGGTTCACTGATACCCCTAAAATTACTTACAATGTTGTACGGACTTCAAATAGAGATAGCTACACGGGGACTTCACTTAGTGAACCTGTCACATAGCACATGCGATCATGGGATATTAAAGAATACCCTTAATTTTGAGAGATATTGACCCAAACTATTTTTGTTGAAACCCCATCCCAATACTTAAAACCTCCTCCCCACCCATTTTTATACCTCAATCCTTATAAACCACCCTACCCACCCCCACCTTAAACCCCTCATCCCCCCCAATACCTGCAATATATTGGTTCAATTTTTGATAATTTTAAAACCCACAATATGAACTAATGTGATAGGATATTGGTCAACAAGTGAAGCCCCTGTGGATAGTTGTGGAGATAGTTGTGGGGGTAAAAATAGAGTTGCATTTGACAGTTTCATATGACCCGCATTTGACCCATATTGGCTGATATGGATTTTGAAGTCTGGCCAGTCTGAGTGTTACAATTAGTGGACGAACCCACCACATTTTGGTTCGCATTCAAACTGGTTTGGTTGTTTTTATGTGAGTTATCTCAGCAATCGGTTCCCAAATAAGATATTAAGCCGACCCCACCCAAATGATATGCTTAAGGGAGGTTTAGAGAAGGATTTGAGTTCCACCATACCCACGATAGATAGATTTTTTCTGCACATGTATGCTCGGTCCGGTGGAGAAGGATGAAAATTGGTCGCTGCCTTGAGTAGGATTGTCAAGCCATATTTTGTTATAAGCAAGAAACTCGAACCTAACCCCTAGATCATTCAAGATCATTATAAAATACCTAGGTTAGAAAGACACTTGAACCTAACCCAGTATTTTCCAAATTGTAGCGACAACAAGGGTTTGCCAGAATTCTGTCAAATGTTATGGATTTCTTCTTTAAGGTGTTTTATTATAGAAACCTTATATTAGAAAGCAACTTGAACCTAACCCAGTAATTCCCAAGCTCTAAACACCATGAGAGCTTGGACTATACAATATATTTTCATTAAGTGATTGAATGAAGTAATCCACTTACAATAACTATTTTTTCAAAATATTAAATTTTTTTCTACATACCTGTAAATATCATCATCAAACAAAACTGTCCATGAGGACAGAGTTCAAGAACTCTGTCCACATGAACTATATCTCACAAAAGATAACAAGTGTTCAGCCAAGCAACGGTGAAGATTTGTGGTATTATGCTTCACAAGTTTGCGATGTTGCAACCTAATGAAACATAATACCATGAATCGTCACCATTATTAGCCAGCACTTATTAGCTATTTTAGAGTTAGTGAATTGAAAGTGGCTAAGTCAATGCAAAAATGAAAGGTAATAAGTTTGACTAAATAAACTATTTTGATAATTGTACCTACATCTTCCGCTACATGAATTGCTTTCATGCCTCACATATCTCGACGTACTATCAAAATTATTATTATTGGTATGTGTACCTTCTCTCACTGACAATCTTCTTCCTATTTATTCTCCAAAACAACTATATTATAGGGCCTTTTGGCACGACATTGTTTTTCATGCAACTTTTATTTTGTCAATCTAGCATAACTAAAGCACCGAACCTACAAACATACTATCAAAACAATAGAATATCAGTTTGGGATACTATATTTTTCCATTCGGCGATCCAGTACTTTTTGTAATACCTTCAACCCTTCAAAAGATAGGGGATAAGAGAAGATACATGTGGTACCTAACCTAGATAATGCCTATAAACGAGTCATTAAATGGTGATGATAAAAAATAGTTTCCCCTTTGAATTGCTTCAATAGCCTATAAATAGTAAAGAATCCCTACTCCAGAAATATCATTTCACGAAATAAAACACACCATAATCCACGCGTAATTTGATAAATGAATGGAAATAACTATCAATGGGCAATAATAATAATAAAAATATACCCATAGATCATAGTTTAGGGATGTATTGAGGTTTATACCACATATTTGATAGTGTATGCATCCAATACTTGCTCATTACTTGATCACTAATATCAATTGATATACCATCACTCTTATTGGTAAATCCAATTTTTTCGCATTTCTAGTAACCTACAAATTCCAAATTCTTTGTTTTCACGGAGTTTTTGTGAGGTTATGGGTGCAAAAATATTGGATATTGGCATCCTAAGGTTGATATTGGTACCTTTAATTTTTTGGATACCGTGATAGTTTTATGGTTGCTAATCCCAAGGATCCTCCTTAATTGATAAGTCATGATAGTTTTATGGTTGCTAACCCGAAGGGTCGTCAATTGGTAGATGCTCATGTGAAAGCTCACATAGGCCTCAAGATCAAATCTAAAAGAAGAAGAAAAATCTATAATTAAGTTTAAATTTAAAGAAGAAAAATATAAAATTAATTATTATTTTACGCAATATTACATACATAAATATTTTATTATTAAATATTAAAATATTTAAAATATTTTATTATTATTAATTTAGGGTTTCCTTAGGGTTGAAAATTAGTATGGGAAAACAAGTTAGCGTTGCCTTAGGGTTGAAAATTAATATGGGAAAACAAGCATCATCATGACAAGCTAAAAGGAATAAATCAACAAATATTATAGACTAATATAAATGTATTTAAAACATTCTTTTCATTCTTGAACATGCCAAGTAGCAGATCTGGAAATGTCTGCTCTTCACCACCATGGATTATATATATATATATGCACTATAGAGTAGCACTGAAGAGGTTAAAACATCCACTATACAGGATCTCCAAGAACTCAACATCATTATTTGTCCATTACTGTAAAGGCGTTGTACTAGAAGATTTGCCTGACTTGTTGATTTCACGGTGAAGTTGAACGTAAATGATAAACATACAAGAGCACTAAGCAAGCTACAACACTTTGTAGGAAATTGAATGAGTAGAGATATAATGTTTGCAGCATTCTGCATACATCCTTCACTTGAATGATTTTAGTTCTTAGCGATCCTGTAGAGTGGATGTTTGGCTACTCTATCGGTTGCTTCTTGGAATTTATAATAAACTTGGCCCAATATCATGATTCGACCGTGAGGTGCTTAGTTGACTAGAAATTGGGTTAGGTAATACTTGGCCATTAATGGACAATCATGAATCTTATGGTTTATGCTTTGGTTCTTGAAGCAAGTAATAAGTATTTTGATGTCCTCCATTTTTTATTTGAACATTTTGTGTGAATTTTCACCGTGTCTTATTTTTTTTTGCCCCTCTTACAATTAACACGATAAGATGACCTTTGTGGTTTAGACAGTTGGTTAGCTTTAGAATTATTCCCTGGTGTGAGTGATATTTGATGT
>LPNX010113032.1:111387-130229 GCA_001517045.1 Pseudotsuga menziesii
GATAAACAGAGAGGAGCACTAAGCAAGCTACAACACTTTGTAGGAAATCAAATGAGTAGAGATATAATGTCTGCAACAGTCTGCATACGTCCTTCACTTGAATGATGTTATTTCTTGGCAATCCAAACATCATTCAAGTGAAGGATGTATGCAGACTACTACAATATCATGATTCGACCATGAGGTGCTTAGTTGACTGGAAATTGGGTTAGGTAATACTTGGCCATTAATGGACAATCATGAATATTATGGTTTATGCTTTGGCTCTTGAAGCAAGTACTAGGTATTTTGATGTCCTCTATTTTTTATTTGAACGTTTTACGTCAATTTTCACCGTGTCTGATTTTTTTTGTCCCTCTTACAATTAACACGATAAGATGACCTTTGTGGTTTAGACAGTTGGTTAGCTTTAGAATTATTCCCTGGTGTGAGTGATATTTGATGTTTCCTTGCCCTTTTTCCATCCCCTTGGTTTCATCAAATCATTGAGGAAGGCATGATATGGTTAATTTAAGAGCTTTTTGATTTGTGCAGAATAGTCCTTTTTGTTCTTTCTACTACGAGATTGCCTTAGGGTTGCCTTAGGGTTGAAAATTAGTATGGGAAAACAAGTTAGTATTGCCTTAGGGTTGAAAATTAATATGGGAAAACAAGCACCATCATGAATATACATACTAGATCGGCATAAAAATTTGTTTCTTAGAGCAGTATGGGTGAACAATAGAATACTACAAATCAGTGATAAGTTAGGGATAATCTTCATTATAAAAGGACCTTTGGGTAGGCAGAACAGGGCATCAATTCATCCTCCATTGGAGTCCTTCAACCATTCATCTCGCTCCCCTTCATTCGTAGGTCTCAAAATATTTACTTTGGGAACAAAGTACTTAGACAGTTCAATCAAAGCCATCAGCTGTGCAAGATGCTGAAAGTAAGGATATTGTTTCATGTTTCACTTTTGTTGTCAAAAGGAATACTGAAAAGTTAGTAAGTACCAAAGCTGGTCATTATGTGCACGTGGACTTAATGTAGGGAGAGAATTCATGTCTACTTTTTTGTTCTTGAATGGGAGCAATGATGAAACCACAATAGCGGTTTATAGATGGCAATCATGTAATGGAAATCACATGGCAACTGTCAAACATTGGGAAGAATCATTGCACTAACAGGGCAACGTTTCATACCCACTCCAAATCCCCCAAGAGCAGGGAAACACTAGGTATGAGCTGGCCAAACCTAGCATTATTAAAAGATATATCTTTGGTGGGGAATCAAAAGTCACTTTTAGAAATGAACTTGTTTTGAATAATTAAAATCCTTTATCAACCAAAAGCTTCATGCCTTAACCACAATGAATAAAACACCTACCACAAACTCTTGTTGCAAACTACAAAATACAAGGTTTAAGATATTTCAAAACATACCAGCAGGTAGAAAATATTGGCATTCAAATAAAAAAAATTGTGTACAGTTACAAATTTGCAAACATGTAAAAAACACATTGTAATCACACTCTCCAGGGGTAAAGTTGTCATGATTGTAATCTTGAAATCAAATCTAGGTAGTCCTGAGTTGGTTTTGAAATTTGGACAGTTTATGGAGTGTAACAATAGTGAGCCCTTTTTTCAGTTACGAGCACACTAGGAGCAATGTTGGGCAGTCCTATGGGCATAAACAACTCTAGAATCAAGTATGAGCATCAAAGGGACAAATCTGAGCACTTTGGGAGCATTCTAAAGGTCATAACAAACAGTAAAGCATCTCAAATCAGCTATAATTAGGCCAGCTTTCAGATATGAGCACATTGCAGCAATAAAAGATGATGATCAATGGAAATAGGAGGCGGTATTTGCAATCCTGGCTATGAAAATGAGAAATCTGTGGGTGAAAGCAACCCTAAAATCTCATTCATATGCCTTATAGCAGCATCCAAATGAATTTTGGGCACAAACAAACCTATTTGATAGTAAAAAGGGGTATGAAGAAACCCTATTTCAGCATCTTGGGCACCCTTCTGCACTTATCCATCACCAAACAGGTGTACCTCTAAATCTGGGCCAAATTGGAGGGTTAAAAGGCAGTTTTGGGCATGAATAGCCCTGTGAAAAGTGATGAACAACAAAAAAAAACAGGCTTTGAGAAATGTTGGGTTGAATTTGAGGGTTGAAATGACATTAACAAACAATTCTGGGCACAGATATGGACATAAAGAGCAAGCCTGGGCACTCCAACAGCCTCAAACCTTCATTTTGGGAATAAATAAGGGTTGTTCCAACCTCCTAATCAATAATTTATAGCAGTATCATGAATTCTGGATGCTTTTTCTCCACAAAAGGGGGGTAAACAAACCTAAATAAAACAAATATCATTTAATCTTAGACCCTATAAACCAAGTTGGATTGTGCTTTAGGTGATTCTCGGCAGTCTCTTGAAGGAGATCAATAGCAAATAACAGTCTTTGGTGGCTTTCCTTGCAACCGTAGGTCACAAAACAACCCTAAAAATCTCTAGACCTATGCACAAGAGAAGTAACAACCCTAGTTGGCCCTAAAATACCAAGTTTGTTCTGCATTAAGGGCCCCTGTGCATAAAATGGAAGCCCTAAATAGCGTCAATTCACTTTGGCGTACTGGTTTATTGTTAGAGGAAGGCCTTCTCTCATTATTTGAGGAACATTCACCCTTGGAGACACATGCATAAGGGTAGTGTTAAGCCCTACCAAAGGATAAAGTCATCATTTGAAGCATGGTTACACTCTTTTATACACCATTTCATGAGAGATATTACATGCTTGGAGGTTACTCATTGAGCTGCTCCACTTGGAAGGTTGTTCACATGGTTCATGCCCTATTTTGTGAAGAACGTTTTTGTATTTGGGGGCTGCTTTATAGATTGATGATTTTGCACATGTGTGGCATCTAGGGCCTACAAAGCAAGTTGTGTTTTACTCCAAATAGTGTTATGATGTATAAGAATCCTACAAAGCTAATTGACTCGACAATGAAGTAGGTTTAGAGTCTCGATGTTTATATTTCTAGGTTTTTTTTTTAATGTAAGTGTCATGTGTGTGACCTGTGCAGTCCCACATTCACTTGGTCAATTTAGTACGGATTGGGATGGATTGACCATTTTGTTACCGATCCAGTTAGTCATACCCTGATTTGCTTGGTTCGGTACCAAACTTGTCACTCGAATCGTTTCAAAGGCCGAGTCATCTTGGTTGGGGGTCAACTCAATTGACTTGGCTGAGTTTGAGTCTGAGTCACGAGGCTCATTGTAATATTTTTATCGATCAAGGATTATTCTATATGTTTTATATATGTTTCTATATTGTATATAGAAACACACTTGATTAAATCTGCAAATATTATTATTGAAAAGGGGGTAGGCCAGTAATAAGAACACCTGCATATCCAAATACACAACCACCATAATCTCTCCAACATTCTACATGTCATCATACTTGCTATATGTGATGTATGTTTCAAACATATTTCCAGAGACGTGAAAGAATTGGTGACCAACAATAGTTCCCATCCATGTATATTTCCAAATCCTTTAGGAACACACATTTATAATACATTATATAAATATTTGTGAGCATATCATAGTGCCCATGTATAACATGATATTTTGTGAGCCTACCCAATACATGTTAGGAAAAGGAAATGCAAGCAATAAGTGAGAAAGGATACTTTTATGTAACTAAAAGAGGGGCATATGTAAGAATTTTTAGGGCATACATTAGAATTTTTTAGAATTTTCAGTGTACTGTTGTAGGATTGCCACTATGCAAATAAGGAATTGACTTGATAGTCACAATCCCATTAGTATGATAAATTATGGGAGAGATCAGAAAAACATCCTACAAAAATATTAACCGATAAGTATGGTTTTGGTGTATCATTTGGAGAATAAAATCCTATAACAATAGTTGTTATTTTGAATCTTAAAGGGTCCTAGATGAGATCTGGGCACTTTTAGGCCCTTCAACTTTCAAGCAAAAGAATCCATAAACAACAAGTATGTGCACCCTAGAAAAGATGGAAAATATCATAAAACATATTAGGTAAAATGGATAATCATCTACAACATCACAACATCATTCATGGGAAAACTAAAAACCACTTACAACCATCAAAAGTAAGGGTTACAACAACAACGAGTGTAGAGTAAGGAGAGAAGAGTGGCCAGGAAAATGAATAATCGAGCCAATGTAGAGTGGAAAAGTGACTAGCTAGAAGTTTGGAAGAGGATATTAATCAAGATTCCTTGAAAAAGGAACTCATGTCAAATATGATTTTTGATGGAAGTGACCAACATACCAACTCCGTATCACTTCTATTCGAAGTAAATGTAGATGAATGCGAAGATATAGTCCATTAAAGGAGAACCTCCAGGCCCTGTACAGACATATATTGGCATAAATTGCAGTGTTATATTTGATGCATATGCATAACAGATCGTCTCAAGCTTGACAACGTTGAAAGGACAAAGTACAATGGCCACAAGCATACATATGAAGCTTATGCAGCCTACCCAATTCATGTTAGGAAAAGGAAATGCAAGCAATAAGTGAGAATGGAGACTTGTATGTAACTAAAAGAGGGGCATACATTAGAATTTTTAGGGCTACCAAATGCCCACACTTATTAACCAAACTCATTCTTGACAATCTTTTTCTTTAATAATTTTTTTGCTTATAAGTCTTTCCAAGTTTTTTTGCTGGTATTTTGCTATGCTTATGCCAAAGTTTTTTTCGGCCATGGTGCAGGTAGAACCAAACAAGTATTTGTCAGACATGTCTTCCTCCAGTGAAGAAAGTTTGGGAAGGCTAGAGGAAAGTGAGACATCCAGTAGGTCTACAAAGGCTAGATCAACTAGATGTCAAAAGATGAGAAGAAAATTCAACAAACGCATGGAATTTTTTCTCAAAGGAGGGGGGTCATGTTCCTATGATGATGAGACAGTGGGAGACATCGACGTGCCCTTAAGGTACCAACACCTAGTGAAACAATGAGTTCCTAGTTATTCCTCAAGTAAACACTGATTTTTCTGTGAATGAGAGGATATATAGAATTGCATTGTCATCATTACATGGATTGGGGTTGTTTTGCATGGACGGATTAAAGGTTGGATATGGTAGATGTACAGAATTGATGGAGTATGTTGGACCCTGTTACAACTACAGTGATTGGATGCGCCTGGTCCAATATACACAAAGTATGCATAGATATGGTTGTCAGTGAATTATATACAACTGAAAGACAAAGATCAAAATAAAGGAGAAACGTTGCACATGGACGGAAGGCCAAAAACAATTGGTAATATTGTGGGGTTTATAAACAGTATAGAACCAGGGTCTACACTAAAGCAACCCAACTGCATATTCGATTCGTGTGAAGGAAACTGTGTCTTTGTATGTGCAATTAAATCAATAGCTGTTGGTGAATAAATTCTTATTGATTACAATTTGAATCATGTAGATACAAACACTGTTAGTATGGTTGTGGTACAACAAACAATTTAACCACCCTTTTATTAATTATTTTAACATCTATAGGAATTTTCGTTAGCATATAATTTTAATTTTCTACTTTTCATGTTTCCTTAGGTAACTTTTAGTATGTTTTTGATGCAGGGTTCTCTCAGGGGCACCTCCATCTCCGTAGATGTTTGTCGACCCGAGTCAAGGAAGCAGGTATACATCGATATTGCCAATGTAATATTAAATTTAGGATGGACATACAGATACGTTGTTATGTATTTTCATTAGTATATTAGGTTCGTTTATATAATATTATCTATTTTCCATGCAGAGTGTTGATCAGGGAAGCCAACCATCTATTGATCAGCCAACTACAACATTGGGGAAACAACCAAACATGAATGTAATTCTCCATTTCAAATACTTTAAAATCGTAAACATGTATATTGTGATGCATAATGTTTATTTTGTTATGTATTCTTTCATTTTTATGTTTGTGTTCATGATGGCAATGTTGTCTACCTTTTTTCCAGATTGACCGAGGAAAGTCCCCAGCTGTTGATCAAACGAATGGACCCTCGAGGCAACCAGTAAACCTAAATGTAATTCCACTTTATAAATACTTCAAAAATGTACACATATAAAACATGTAGCATAGAGTTTATTTTTGTTCTGTACTTGTTAGATTTTACATATTGCATTCATTGTGATAATGTTCTCTACTTTTTTTGCAGGTGGCTGATCGAGGTAAATCCCCATCTGTTGATTAGACCACACCCTCATCTAGGTGTAAGGTAATCCTAGATTTAATCCCTAATATAATTATTTTCGCACATTATTGATTCAAAGACTAAGCAATTTTTTATATATTTCAATTGCAGATAGGGGATTCGGTTTATGAAACAACGTCTCAAAACTCTTTACAGAATGAGGTCTCCCAGTTGATGAGAGATAGTGAAATTAGAGAGTCTGCAGACTCATTTAGGGTGCTACAAAAGACAAGGGAAAAACAAAATGAGGAACCAATTCATCTAACATTGGCAGTTCCACTAACATAAGGGATTGAACAAAGGATTCAATTGTTGTTACAACAACGTAAACAAGTGGACGTCAGTTATCGAATAATGATGTAAATTCATTTATAAAAAAATTATAATATTTGATTTTATATGCTATTGAACTTATAATACAATGGCTTGAATTTACAGCGATCTATGGAGATTATCAGTGGTGGTCAAGGAAATGTTGGTCCCAGTGACCAAACCACTCCACGTACACCACATACTGCTCCCATATTGTCCATTGAATAGTTGGAAACACGCTCTACGACACCCCTGAGGGTAGCAGAGGGTGCAGCCGATGTTGCCCCACCCACAACAGATGCTACAGAAGAAGGCATGGATTCAGGGTTAGATAGAGATGTGGAAGCATTTCCTGGATCTTCTAGTGTGACTAGCATTGGTTCAATAATGTGTACATTTTTTGTGAATGAAGAACTGGTTCCAATAAATATAAAGAGGATTCCATGTGATTATAAATTGTTCAATTTAGTTTTTATAATTTGTGTCTAATATATCGATAATATTTTTTAATGTTGACTAATGATGGCATTAATGTTTTGCAGGAAACGATATATTTTATAAACATATGAATGATTTGGACTTGGAGATCTTCGGGCCCACCATCCACACAATGTGGAACAAGCAGCCAAAAGCTTTAAAGGATGATCTGACTAATCGCTTGGTTAGTCTGTTCAAAAAAGATACCTTCGATACATCGAAGGTCCTACAGAAGGCTGGAAAACATCTGAAGATTGTCCGAGACTAGTAAAGAGGTTCACCTAGAAAAGAACCCTAGGTATGAGCTCCCTCCAATTATTCCATCTATGTAGTGGAAAGCCCTGGTGGAAGATGTAAAAGAGAAGGGCCTGAGAAAATCAGGAAAGATACCACCAGGTGGAACAGGGAGGTATGAAATATATTCCAAAATGTAGTGGTAAGCCTTATTATTACTAGTTTTTATATCAATTTTGGTACATCGACTAATGTATTTAAAAACTTAATTAGGATCTCGGACACATCTAAGGCCACCAAGGAAAGAATTGAAAAAATTGGCCAACACAAGCTTGGGCCTGGTGGTTACTCCAACTTGGTGGCCCGATATGTAAGTATCGCAAAACCCGAATCCGCATCCAAATATCATACAAATTATTATTTTTGTTTTGTTCTGACAAAAAATGTAAAATTAATGACATCATGCAAATATGAAGGCCGACTGGTTCAAAGAATTTCCCAGTACGGATTACATGAAACTTGGCTTCGAACAGGGCTTTGACGCCATTGTTGAACACCGGAGAAGCTTGTCTGGGCATACTGCACGATCTTGTGTTGATCCATCTGGTGCCCAGGTATGTAAAAACTATATAATTTAATGATAATTTATTAATGCTCATGCAATTTGTTCCTTATAAATAAATTAACATAAATTATTTATTCCTTTTTGGGAAGGAAAGTAATGATCCAGTTCATGTTGAGGATGTACATGACCAACCAAACGAAGATCATGCTTCTCAGCCTGGTAATGAATTTATTAATGTGCTACTATTTTTTATAGACCATTGCAGACGATGAACATTAATTATAATTTTACACAATTCAACTGCAGAGCATGTAGATGCAGATAACACATAATAGGTTGGGCCTGTACGAGATAATGTTGAACATGGTGATGTGTCCATGGTAAGTAAAAACACACATTCGTAATGTTTTTTTAAATTAATTACTCGTATTTATCAAAATATAAATATATTAATGAAATATTTTGACATTATTGCAGAAATTCATCGCCACTCACTTGAAGTTCAAACTTGCAAACAGACTAGTAGGGATACCGATGATTAGATCCCGGAAGATGTGACTCTAACTAAATATTTAAAGAGAAAAAAAGTAAAAAGGAAGTGACTAAACAAATTTTGAGTAATTATTATTTATAAAAAAAAACATTTAATGGTTTCTTCCTTTGTTTCATGAATGAATGTTTGAATGAATGTTTTAATGGTTTACTGATTTTTTTTCTGCCATTGACTAAATGAATGTTTTAATGAATGAGTTAATGAATGGTTTAATGAATGGTTTTTTCAGCTGTTGAATGATTGAATGATTTAATGAAAGTATCTTTCAACTATTGAGTGAAATAATTTGCAGTAGATGCATTGTTATTTGCATTGTAGATGCATTGTTATTTGGATTGTGAAATAGTGAAATAAATTGTTATTTGCAAGTAGATGCATTGGGTTTGGGGAGTTAAGAGTGATTTGAGGGGGGGAGGGGCCATAAGAGCTTCCACCTTCATGTGGTTGGTCTTGTTTAGTAGATAATATTAAATTATTCTCGATACAGAGAGGAGATCAATGAATGGTAAGGAAGAATACATTAAAAAACATCTATTTCTATAATTTTAGTGTATAATTTTCACTATTGCTATTTGACTCCTCCATTGGAACTTGTTACAGATAGCGTTGAGAAACATTTCCATAGTTAAGAGGCAAGAAATGGCATTTTGATTAGATCGATGGCCTTATATACATAGTATTTTTGGTTATCCATGTTTTATCAGGTGATCTATTCTTAACAATTAATTTACTTGAATAGTTGAATAGTATTATAATTTACATTGTAATAGAATTGTATTTATTTAGATTGGTTTTGTTATTTTCATAAACAAACATAAATTTATTTGATGGGTCCTAACATGAAACTATTGCGACAGGACAAAAAATGAAGTATGTTGAATGATGTTTTGAAAGGTAAAGCATAAGAAGATAGTGTGAAGATCCACAAATCAAGGTATAATTATGTTTTTTTTTGTTTAATTGAGCTGTGTATTGGGTATTTATGCATGTGCACACACATACATTTAGTTGATGATGATGATTACCATACATTGTGGCGAACTTTGTTCTATTTGATCTAAACAATTACCTTAAATAGTTTGATTTATCATGATAACTGCCCCCTTGGTAATACTTTACCAATTCCATATACCTAGGACAACAAAATTAAATGTAGTCATTTCATTACAAGAAATATGATAGGCATTTGAGTTTTATGGGAATATGAAAGGTCAAAAGACAGAAAAAGATAGATAGACTTGTGAGGAAAATGGTATCTGAAGCGTTGTTTCCCTATTATTCTGCATGAGTATATTGTTATCTGCCCTAGTTTATCTTTCTCCAGTAGTTTTGTAATTTGTTTCTTAATCTCATATCTTGTTCAACTTTCATGTTTGATTGTGTAGTGAAAAACCTATGTTTATATTTGTGCTTATCCCTGTAGGTTGTGAGTCGGGCATGGTACACATTGGTATTTTAAGTTTCCATTGTAACTTTTCACCCCAACATCACTGTGCACTTTATTACTCATAATTTCTAATTTGTTACAAAGTCTTCTTTGTGCAAATCTTTTATTGGGCATTTATATCTTTCTGTATTGCTTCAAATTTATCACCGAGTTTAAAGTGGTCACTTAGAGCAAGCATCTCAACTCTGGAATACAAAAGAAGAATGACTGCATTGATAGTTATGGTAACAAAGTATTGAGATCTGCTTGAAAAAATAAATATCTATTTGCTACTTTATTTTTGGAAGGCATTGTTTGAATGCTTAAGTTATAAAAACTGTTTATTTTTGTTGTTTTCAGGCAATCTTCCAGAGGTATCCATGACTTGAAAAAGAGTATCAGTCATTTTCACTGATTTACAATGATAGATCACTAGATTTGGTATGACATCTTTTCGCTAAAGGAAACATTTTCACATTTGTTGGAAATAGTTTCAAGGTTCTTTCCCAAGGAAAAACTGTTTTTATTGAAGAAAGCCCATTTGCAGCCATGACTTTTGGTGGTGTTGATCCTAATCACTTCAAGGGTAAACATCAATATGCTCCTGTTACTCGAAAGGGTTACTGGAAGGTATGTAATAGAATCATGTTAGTTTTCCAGGTTTAAGATTGACTGTATTTAATGGTAAACACATGCATACCATGTTCTTTGTATGAGTCATAGTTACTAGTAGGTATGCCATGGGATTAATATACTCTAATAAATCGATTTTTTAATTTCCTTCAGTTTGACACGGGAGACTTCCTCATTGATGATCAATCAACAGGTCAACATACAGTCCATCTTATTCAATTGGGCACATGGTTTCTTCTTAAGGAATCTTATGAAAATATTGATGGCGTTTTATGAACATTTAGTTGCAGGTTTTTGTGCTGGAGGTTGTGTTTCTATTGTAGATTCTGGAACTTCTTTGCTAGTTGGTCCATCGCTAAATCTTGCATAACTTTGATCTTTTGGAAATTTCTTGTATAAGTTAGTGGTGTTTTCTATGTCTGTGCATGATATGCTATTGCACAGGGGTGTGGCACATCTGATGCTTGTATGCTATTGCATTGTGTGATCATTGTACTATTGCAATGTGTGATTTCCATGCATGATGAATATTAAAAATTATATGCATCTACCATTCTAGGTGAAAGTTTTGATTTCCATGTACGTTCTTAAAAAACAGCTCTATTAGCTTACCAAAAAACTCAGTAATATGCTATAGAATCCAACTGGCTCATTTTGAGGGTAGTTTTTCTTCACAAAGAAAAGTATACATATCATATTTCCAATCAGATAACCAATGTAATCCCATTGAAATGGATATTGGAACATGGGAAACCAATACTTGACAAGTTGTGTATGCCATTTAACTTAAAGGATAAATGGAGTAATATGAAGAAGAGTAATTACTGAATCATGTACATACATGGATGAATTAATTATGTCTATCTTGTTCCCAATCTTCCTCTTTGGAGGAAAACTGCTTGGAATCTCAGGTGTAATCTCAACATATCCTTCTAGCATTCTACTCAATTATACTAATGCTTCCTTCATAGTGTCACATTTTTCAACATTATTGTACTTTATGACATCTAAGACTCTTACTTGCACCATTTCATAACACTCCTTGGTATCCTTTATTGCATTTATGAATTTCTTTGTAAATAACAAAACTTCTCTCTGGCCCTTATCTTTAATTGACAACTAAATTATTTTTCTATTCTTTATAATGTCCCGAGTTCTTCTGAAGTGATTTATATCTCCATTAGGCATCCACAAACTACTTATATTTTACATTTTAGTCCTTCTGTTGACTTGGACTTGAGCATGCATTTTATTTATATGTTTGACAAAATTATTCTATATCATCACTCATTTGGACATGTTGAGTGAAAATCTATCATATCTAAAACACTAATTAGATTATTTTGATGCATAAAATTCAATGATCACCGGTAGAGTGTGTGCTCTAGAATGAAAAAGATATATAGAAGCATACCATACTGATATGTCGTAAGAGTTGTCAAGTAAAGAACTATAAATGAAAATAGATTATCAACATTGTCTGTCAGAAGAGTTGTATCACGTCTATTTGTCTGTGTTTGAAGTTTCAACCACGCTATATCCACTTATGCTAATGTTTCTATCTACACGAATAAAAGGTGTTTGGTATGTTTACAAGTCTAGACTAGCTTGAATCTCCAAAGCTTCATATATGAAAGGTAATTTTCTATGACATTATATTATCACTTCAGATGTTTTGTAAGCAAGTAAAGATGTACTCGTGGTTTAAGTGAATTTGTGAGCTCAACAAGTTGACAATAATCAATATTTGTTTTGCATGAGGGAACAACTTGAGGCCACATTCAGAAGTAATAATGAAACAGTGATTCATCGTCCCTCTATTTTATGTTGAACAAAAGTTTCATGCCAATATCATTGGTCTAGCTATGTCAAAGTGTCCAACAAAAACATCTATGATTTGTTGGAAGTGACTAATAGATTTAGTGCTAGGTGGTGAAACCATCTAAGAGCTTCATCGCTGAATGAATCAGGGGAAGTTTGGTAATATTGACGCAAACACTGGAGATGCCCAGACAGGTAATGGGGCTTATAGTCATGTTTTGTTTGATTGAATTCATAATTTTCCACTTTCGAAGAATGGATCACATCCCTTTTTGAGCTAATATTTTATATTTTGTATTCAACATGTCTAGGTTGGGATACTGATCAATTTCTCATAGATATTAGTGAAGAGACTTTGATCATGTTGACTGTTAGAATGTAAGCCTTTACTTTATTTTTATCCAGAGAAGTCTCTAATTGCTTTCATGTTTATGAATGTCATAAAAATTGTAAAATCCAACTTACACAACGCCTTTACCTTTTATTCAGGCTGGGCTTGCACCTGGTAGTTTCAACTTTGATGCAAAACTGTAAGTACTCTGGAAGTCGTCAAATTATGCATTCCTCATTATGACCAACCACAAAAGATTCGTGCGTTCAAGACATTCAAATGTTACCACTGTGACTACATGTTTAAGTGAACTACACTACACCGCTTCCTGAATGGAAACCTATCAATTTTTTTTTGGTTAAATCTACCACCATGCGTCGCTTTTCCAATGGTGTTCTGACGCTTTTGTTAAAGATCCGACACCTTCAGCTCACGATCAACCGACACTTTTTATTGTACCTATGACACCTTTCCCGTCGAATATTTGATGCTTTCAGGAAAACATCAACGGTGTTGCCATGACTATGACACTTCAGCCCATCGAAAGGATGACCCTTCAAGTGTCGGTAGGCGTCGAATATTTGACGCTTTCCGGAAAAAAAATCGACGGCATTTCCATGACTCTGACACTATAGCCCGTCGGAAGGCTGACCCTTCAATTGTCAGTAGGCGTTGGATATTCAACGGTTTGTGCAAGTTTTTAGTGACACTTTGAAACAGATAACTGTCGAATAGGCGACACCATGGTGGCGTTGGATCTTCGACCGACTTTGGTATCACATCGAATATTCGACGTTATGCCACCAATGGCAAAAAAAAGTGCATGTGTTGAAGATGCAACAGAGAAGTGTCAAAATTTCACACTTGCAAGGTGTCGGATTTTGGGTTGAATTTCTGTTGTGAAAGTGACTCGATTTTCTTTATGCAATGTTTTGTTTTTGTGTTTTTTCACTTAGGCAGTTTTTCAGGAGATACAGTCTCCATAGATTAGGGAATTATCATGAGAAGTATAGACTGGTAAGGGATGAACAAGGAGTCACGGATGGTTCTCCTTTGGGAACAACTTGCGCTTAGATCTATGTAACTATTGATTCAACTGTTTTTTAAAAGTATTTCAATAGTTCCTGTTAAAAAAATAAATAAATATAACGTGACACAATCCACATAATGTAACACGTTATTTTTTGTTTTTAGAATTTGATGGCCACCATTTAAAAAACTTAAAACCATATTCTATGAGTTTTATGTGCAAGGTTTGAATGATTTTCATTAAAAAATAATTAATTATAGCCATTTAATTAAAAAAATACTTGTAATTTATAAATTTAATTATAAATAATCTTTGATTTATTTTATCAATAAAAAAAAACTATTTATAATATTTTTTATAAATACATGTGCTACTTGATCCAAAATGAATAACATGGAAAGCACTTTTGGGTTAAAATATAGACAAGTAATAAAATATAGAAAATAGATATTAAATTAGATAGTTACTTATTGAGATAAGTATTTTTATTGTTTAACAATTAATAAATTTAAATATAAGTGATATTTGAAAATATTTATTTGAAATATACAATAAAATAAAGATGTGAATTATTAAAATATGAGGTTAAATTATAAAGATGTGAATTATTAAAATATGAGGTTAAAAAAAAACTTTTTTATAAACTTATAGATAATAACCAAAAGTTAACCATTGAAAGTGTTGCTATAATGATATTTCTCATTTAGGTTGTACACCAAATATATAAAGTAAAATTGTAACACCTTGGTTTTGACATCGTTTGTATTAAAATGTACATGATGTAAATAGCGTTATTTAATCATGGTGTGGAGCTCAAGGAAAAATCCCCACCGTCGTTTTAGCATTATGTTTCGACAATTAAAATCGATGCCGATGGTATTTCGTGCTAGCCATACAAATTATAATTTTGGACATCATGTAAATATGCAATTAATAAAAATACCCACAACTAGCTATGTCAATGCAACATTAAAGAGACAAGGGCATGATTTCACAAGGAATAGGGAGGAAAAATATTCAAACCCTTAAGCCAATAGGGTAAAACCAAATGTCAAAGGGAGAACCCATCAAACTCTCAACTACCCATTTTTTTTTGTTCCCAATCATGTATTTCTTCCAGAAATTGGTTGAGTTAGTTAATGCATGGGGATGGGAAGAGTATGGCAGTCAAATTCGAATTTGGAAAGCCATCCATTTTTGAAAAATGTGTTTTTGACTTATGGGGCAAGTAAATGCCCAAAAATGCTGCTCGAGCCATTATGCATTCACGTCCTCCTCTCCCTCACGAGTTTTGATCTCATGGGTGTTTTCCTCATGTTTGCAGCAGTTTCCTGCTTTTTCCCCATGGCTGGGAAGTCATTTTTGTAATGCTCAGTGGCTAGGGTTCTCTCCTGGACATTTTTCTATTGTTTCCTCATTTGCACGGCTGGGGAATTTCATTTTCGGTGTTGCACAGTTGATGGGAGAATAGATCCACGAATTGGGGGTTTGAAGAGGCCATTTTTTCCCACATGAAGCCCATAGACGTTCCTAAAATCAAATTGCTATTAGAGGGTTGTTTTCCCCTTGTTTCCATTTTCATTTTGGCTTCAAGGACGTTTTTGTCCATACCCAACACTTGTGTTTTGTGGTTCTGTAAATCCTTGTTTGGTATGAATTGAATAGGAGTGGAAGAGGCCAAAATTGGCTTGATAAGGATAGTGAAGAGAGGGACCTCACAGAGATATCAAGAGGGGTTGGTTATCCTTTCTACACACCTTGAAGAGCACTAGAAGGGAAGGTATGTCATGAGGGAACTGTGTAGCAGTGAAGGGAATACTTCATTGTTTTGGGTGGTGTATTTATTGTGGAGGCCAAGCCAAATCTTGTGTAGGTTTCCATAGCTCTGTCGTTGAGCTCACTAGCTTAGCAATTCTCCTTTCCACTGCCTTAGCAGCCTGATAAACCCAGCTTTGTTTGGCTTGGCTAAGTTTTGATGTGTATTTGGCTATGTGTAAGCCTGTTGTTCCCTAGTTCCTTGTGGAAATCATGCCTAGATCGGGGGTGGCAATGGTGCTAAGAGATTGATGAGCACATTGGCCTATGGTTGGGTGGAATGTTGCAACGACATAGCTAGTTGCGGGGAAGCTTCTTTTCAAGATAAGTATTTCTTGTGTATTTGATTTCTGCAACTGTATTTGTTTTATAAATTATCATGAACATGTTGAATGCGTGAATGTGAATAAATGTATTTGCTTCCGTTGTTTAATGAATTATACATCTACCTTTGTATTTCATTTCAATGGATTTTATATGTTATGGGGCTAGATTGCCCATTTGATAGCAGCAGCAGTGTAGGTCGCGTCCTCTCCATCGACAAGATGAGGGGAGGGGAGGTGACAAAAATCATGTAAAGCATCTTAGCCAACATGAAACATTATATTAGACAACAATGGAAATATTGCCTAGGTTAGGAAGAGGGTTTTTGTGATTAGGAATCGACTTTACTTTTTTATTATTAGTGGAAGATCATCATCAATTTTCTTTGTTTCAAAGTTGTTTTGTTTATTCTTTACATATTGTTTTGCTTCAAATTTCGCTAAAATTATATTATGAAATTGATTAAAGTAAGGAACACTAAGAACATTAGGTAAGGTTTGATTATTGTGTCATTCCTAATTATGAGCAATTTGATCAACATTTTGTTTAAGATCTTTTTTAACAAATTTTTGGGGTTGGGTCGAGTGAGGTGGGAGCAATCAATAATGTGTTGTTGTGTGAGATTGTAAGTTTGTGTCTCAAGGCATGTGAGATCTAGGTATTAAGTTGTTACCCATGTGAATTGTAGATGACTTTAAGTTTTAACTCATGGGTTATGTGTTAGCGGAGCATTCAACCTGTGGTTATGTGTTAGGCTTGAGCCTTCAACTTGCAACTACTAAAGTGTTCAATAGGTAAAAGCATTGGATAGTGGACACATTGTTGATAGGTATATGCAACTATCCCAAAATACCAAATTATGGAAAAAAAATTAAAACACTCAAAGAAACTAGAAGTTATATAATATTTTCACTTTTTATTTAAATTGTATACCTTTGGACAAGATCACACTAAGAATTTAAGCACTATAATTCATAACTCCTTTCATCCTTTCTACTTCCATATAAACATTTATATATAAACACCAAATCTCATTCACTAGTTAAATCTATGTAAAGACACATAACCTTCATTCAAGAAAATATCAACCGACCAATCACTCATGTAACATTTTTTTAATATGATAGCCTTTCCCTTCAGTTGAAAACTGACTGATGATTTAGATATAGGTTGAATAACAGGTTAAGCTTCCATTGCAGACAGGAAACTAAATATTTCTGTCACCTCAACCAATCTAATAATGACGGTTCACTAGGACTTAAAAAAATTATTTCTTTTATAGGATAATGTATTTTGAAATCCCATCACCCATAGCCCTCATTCTTTACTGCAATCTTTAATCTGTTAGCTCTATTGAAAGTATTCTATTTAACATATTCAATATTTCTGAATTTATCACAGGAAAATATTCTCCACAACAAATGATCAATAATTTCAATTACGGTTCTATTAGAGTTATTAAAAGTATTATACTTTCCCAACTTCACCTTCAAGCTGGACCATCATCATAAAACAATGAACTTGGAAAAATTTGAAGGCAGACTTTCCTTGTAAGTTTGTACATATTCAAAGAAGAATTTTTTTTAAACAAAGAAAGACTATTCAGTGGGTCGGTTTCAACATAGAAACAATTCTCTCATGCACCACACAACGTCCTTCAGTGCACTATTATATAATTTTTGTCGGGTCTTGTGCCATCTCAATCAAATCTCAAGCCAATCTTTTAATCCCTATAATTGTGGTATGGTTGGCTTGTTGATTTTTAACTTGGATTTGATTGATATAAAATATCTTGCTTGGTGTCCACTTGTTCAATGTCTTATGATGGTGTCCCCTCTTTCAACTGGTGGCTCCAAGTGTCTAATTTTATTAATAAAATAATATTCCTTGTCCACAATATCCACCCACATGAGTGTGAGTATTTGTTTCACAAAAATTTAGAGTCGTATAAATCTTTTAAAAAATAAATGCTTTTAAGATTATTTCCCAAATAAAATGCTTAATTAAATAATTCAAAATCTTGGGGTATTGCACTAGGGTTAAGTTGGATACATTTCTGGTCATAATCTCCTCTATTTTCTTTTGAGCAAAGGGCGCTGAGAATGGACCGCTGCGTGCACTGCGCGAGCTGTGTGTGCGGCCATGGCTATTTCTACCTTGTCTCAGGGGGACTTTGTTCTGCTCATGGCTCGGTTCTTTCCTCTCTCTGAGCTCCTGGGTACTCCTCCACCTTTTTTATCTATCATGTCTGTCTTGGTCTCCTTATTGTTTCTTGGAAGGTTTCCTTCCTCCACTATTTTGGGTCTTTGGTTGTTTTTTGGTTATGTTTGGTAGAAGTTGTCTCACAAAGGGTGGAATTCTTGGAGTTCCTCCCCTTCCCAAGGGGACTAGTACCAACCAAGCAGAAAAGTGGGAATGGTTATGATTTTTCTTTAGCTGCCTCTGTGTTTCGGGTGAGTAGGGTTATCAACCCTGCATGTGTCTCTACATCGTTCTTGCCCTTGATTTCCTGTCTGCCTCCATCAGCACGTGTATGGTTGACTTCTGGGGTTGCTCTGGTTTCCTCTGGGAAACTAGGGTTTAGTCCTTTTCTTTTCCGGTTTCTGCGGTGACCATTGTCCATGATCCCTGTCTATTTATTCCCTTTTTACTCTTTGGGGTTGTTAACACCCAAAAATGGTTAACTACCTCATCTATCTCACTACATGGCTCATTTGTCTATTTGCCTACCATATTTCCCTGAAAATCCCACTAAAAAGCCTCCAAAAGGCCTAAAATGCCTCCAAAAGGCCATAAAACCATCTAAAAAGCCTCCAAAAGGCCTAAAATGCCTCCAAAAGGCCAAAAAACCCCTTTTTTTCCTCCAAAAATATCCAAAATTCCTCTAAAATAGCAAAAAACCCCAAAAGGGAAGAAAAAATATAAAATAATGAGGAAAAGGAGGAAAAAACCCTAAAAAAGCTGCCCTAAACCACATGGTTTCCAAAACCATGGGCCAGCACTCCACCACTAAAAAACTATAAATAAGTGGTGGAGACCCCTCATTTCACATCCATTGTCATA